>CM062818.1:114256103-114468603 GCA_031772625.1 Pinus tabuliformis | reverse complement strand
AAATACAACCAGTTTAACAAAGCTAAACTGAACACAACTCCATCAACTCCACAATCAACTCCACCAAACTCAACTGATTGAGTTCTAACTGAAGTCATGCATGCAACAACTCAACTGACTCATAAGAAAAGCGTATTTCCTTCTGACAGCTGCATGTGCCACCTCTGTAGCTCAAACTGAAGTGCTCCAAGAGAATAAGATTAGTTTATAGTCCAAATATTATTGTGAGATAATAATATTTGACTTTTCTATTTTTGACAGCCAGTCTAAAAATAGACTTTGATCACTCACACTGTGATCACTCACACTTTCATCAAAAATAGAAGTCCATCTATTTTTTCCCAACTTGATCAATCATCCATAAATAGCAACCTGCAATCCATAGACATGATCCATATGTCTAAAAATAGACATAGTCTAAAAATAGACTTGCGCCAAAAATAGCCTGCGGGCCCACTTAGTGAAGGCGACTCTTTTCACTAAGCTCCATCATCTTGTTGCAATCTCAACACTCCCTCTCGACAAGATATGGATTATCAACAACCCCTATCCTACCTCGGTGGTACTCGAATTTGCTCCTGGTGAGAGCCTTCGTCAGAATATCAGCATCCTGATCCTCCGTTGGAATGTACGAAAGTAACATGATCCTCCGCTGCACACAATCTCTGATATGATGGTACCTGATGTCAATATGTTTAGATCTATCATGAAATACAGGATTAGCCGAGAGTTTAATGCAACTAGGATCCAAATGAGAACCGAACAAACCAACTAGGATCTTCCTCATCCATATAGCCTCGCATGCAGCCAAACTTGCTGCCATATACTCGGCCTCCGCTGAACTGTGCCACGGATCTCTGTTTCCTGCTGTACCAAGAAACTGCTGTCGATCCAATGCTAAAGACCCCTCCTGATGTGCTCTTTCTGTCTGTTGGGCTCCCTGCCCAATCTGCATCCGTGAAGCCACATAGCTTCACCTCATCCTCCTGTCTGTACCACAAACCATATCCCGATGTGCCTCTCAAGTAGCACAATACATGCTTGCCCGCCTTCCAGAAGAGCTTGGTAGGCTTAACCATAGCTTGTGAAAGCTGGTTAACTGCATAGCATATATCAGGTCGTGTATTGACCAAATACATCAGCGACCCCACCAACTGTCGATAAACAGTGGCATCCACTTCTTCTCCCGAAGTGGCATCCTCCTTCCTCCAACCTCCAGGAAGAGGAGTATTAACAAGCTTGCAGCCATGCATGTTGAACTTCTCCAGTATCTCCCGAGCATACTTGCCCTCAGAAACAAACAGTCCACCACTGCACTACCATATTTCCAATCCCAGGAAATAGTGAAGGAGGCCCAAATCCTTCATCTCAAACTCTGTAGCAAGATCCTTCTTGCATGACAGTATCAACAGCTCATCACCCATTAGAATCAAATCATCAACATACAGTACAATGATAAGAAACTTACCCTCCACCACAATCTGGTATAGGTTAGGATCCGCCTCGCTCTTGGAGAATCCAAGTCCTGTGAAATAGCTGTCTATCCGTGTGTACCAAGCACATGGTGCTTGCTTCAAACCATACAACGCTCTCTTGAGCCTGCACACATGCGACTCGCTACTGAAGACCTCAAAACCTTCGGGTTTCTCAATGTACACCTCCTCCTCAATGACTCCGTTGAGGAACACAGTCTTCACATCCATCTGATGAATGTGGCATCCCATCTGCGCTGAGAGAGCAAGAATCGTCCGTATGGAAGAATACCTTGCGACAGGTGCAAAGGTATCCTCATAATCGATCCCCTCAATCTGTGAAAAGCCTCGAGCAACAAATCTTGCCTTGTACAACTCCACACTCCCGTCAGCTGCCTGCTTAACTTTGTAGATCCATCTCGAACCCACCACTGATTTCCCTTCTGATCTAGGAACAATCTCCCATGCACTGTTTCTGACAATAGAATCATACTCTTCCACCATGGCGTCTACCCATGCGGGATCCTCCACAGCTTCCTCGAAAGAGGATGGCTCAGTCACAACACACTTGCTCATAAGAGCCATGTATCCAGTGTACTGATCAGGTGACTGTCTTTGCCTGCGTTGGGTTGTAGGTGGTCCTACAACTTTCTCTGCATCTTGAGCCAGTCGCTCAGCTTCTGTCAAGTGCTTTCGCCCTCTGATGGTTGGCGCTGCATCAGTGGTCTCTTCCACTCCATGAACCTCGTCCTGTGGTTGATCCACGTCCTGAAGCTCATCCTTAGGAACTAATAGCTCCTCATCTGCATGCAAGTGTAGCTCCCTCTCAAGCGAACACTTCATGGCTTTCTCCTCCTGAAATTTTATATCCCGTCGCACAACAGTTTTACCACTGTTTGGCAAATACACACGATAGTTGTGGGGCGTATCAGTGTACCCCACAAATATCCCAACCTCTGCGGTCGGCTCCAACTTCTTCCTGGCATCCTTCGTCACATGCATGTAAACGTTAGCACCAAAAATCCTCAAATGAGAATGATCAGGCTTCTTACCAGAATAAGTCTCCTCAGGTGTACTCATGCCAAGTATCCTATGAGGACAACGGTTCTGCACATAAACTACTGTATTGCATGCTTCCGCCCACAAGTGAAGGGGTAGGCCCTGATCATGCAACATTGCCCGTGCAGCACCCACAATTGTTCTGTTCTTCCGCTCAGCTACCCCGTTTTGCTGTGGGTTATGGGGAGCTATGATCTCTTTACGAATCCCTTCTGTCTTGCAGAAATCCTTGAACTCATCCGAGATGTATTCACCACCATTATCGCTCCTAAGAGCCTTCACCTTCTTCCCCGACTCCTTCTCGACCAGTGCTTTGAATTCACAGAACTTTGAATATGTCTCGCTCTTCTTCTGCATGAATAAGATCCAGCACTTACGAGAGAAATCATCAACAAAAATCACATAATACCTGTGTTTTGCTGTCGAAGCAACTGAGAAAGGTCCACACACGTCTGTGTGAATTCCCTCAAGGATTGTCATGGTGCGACTATCCTTCTCGTGAAAGGTGGATTTCACAAACTTCCCCAAAGTACACCCCTTGCACTGATCTGACTGCGCAAGTGTGCCTTTAGGAAGCCCTGTAGTGATCTGCTGCAGTATCTTCAAGGCTCCATGGTGAAGGTGATCCAATCTCCTGTGCCACAACTCGCCATCATCCCGGCTCACCAATCCTTCTGCCTTGCCTGCCATTGCTACGCATCCATCTACATGCAACTGATAAAGGTTCCTCACTCGAACCCCTATCTTCCGGGTCTCACCAGTTGTCTTGCTGCACAGGAAGGCCTTTCCCTCACTGAAAACTCCATTTTAGTGTGACATAGTGTGCCTTCCCAAATTTTCCTTCAACACGGGGAAGATAATTTTTCCAAAATGGTATTGTGCAAAGTGGTTTTAATGACAAGAGAAAAGCTTAATCTTGTAAACTGTAATCATGGCCACTTCTTCATCCAACATCCACCAAAATACATGGAATTTTTTTGACAACCACAATCATCACATTTGGAAAACTTGTAAAGAGTCTAAGCAAAATTGTCAACAATATAAATATTGATGATCCAACGAGTTGGGTGAGTGTGCTTCTTCAAGATGGTTTTGAAATATTATAGTGTAAAGGAGCTATGGAACTATAGTTCTAAGAGCCTAAGAGATATTATATTATTGAAATCTGAAAGACTATAAGAGTTATGGATAATTAGGAACTATGTGCCTAGTCTGAAGAAAAATCTAGTTTCCGTAGCTCTACTTGAGGATATAAGATATGCTATGGTGTTTTGTAGAGGGAAGACATATTTGAAGTACAGTGCTACTAGAAAAGTAAAAAAGTTTTCAGGTTAAAAATATCTACAAGATAGAGGTGGATGCATGTGTTGCATTGAGTAATAAGTAGACCATGTTCAGGGCAAAGATGTTGGAGAGCTCTGACATAGGCATATGGGACACCTACACCATGGAGCTTTGAAAATAATGTAACAGATCACCACTAGACTTCCAAAATGTACCCTTGATCAACATGATGTTTGCAAGGGATGCACTCTTGGAAAATATGTTAAATCCTCCTTCTAGGGCTGAGATAGTAGAGCTGGAGCCATCTTGGAGTGAGTTCACTCAGATGTGTGTGGACCATTTTCCACAGTCTCAACTGAAAAGCACATGTATTATGTGATATTCATAGATGATTTTTCCTACAAATGTTGGATCTATTTCATGAAGAAGAAAGATGAGGTTTATTCAAAGTTTGTTGAATTTAAAGCCTTAGTTGAAAATGAGACTAGAAAGAAAATTAAATCCCTGAGAAGTGATAATGGAGGAGAGTATGTTTCTAATGCCTTCAAAGAATTATGTTCTAAGGAGGGTATTATAAGGGAGTTGATTGCACCCCTCAACCCACAAAAATAGGATCCCCCACAAAAATGGGGTTGCAAAGAGGAAAAATAGAAGTATTGTAGGAGCTACTAAAGCAATGTTGCATGAATAGGGATTACCACTATCCCTATGGGAAGAAGGTTGAAATAAAATTGTTTACCCAGAATAGGATCCCCCACAAAATTATTGGGATGATTACACCTGAAGAGGCTTTCACTGGGAGGAAGCCATATGTCTCTCACCTTCTCATTTTTGGATCCGTATTATATTGCCATGTCTCCAAAGATAGCAGGAAAACATTGGAGCCCACTGCAAAGAGGGGGATCTTTGTAGGCTATACTGAGACACCTCATATTTATCAGGTGTACATGCCCTCACTCAGGATGATTGTTTTGCAAATGGATGTAAGATTTGATGAGGATAAAACCATGAGGATTTCTCTAGAGCGAGAGTTGAGCATACCACCAGAGGAGGAGCTTCTAGCTCTAAAGGAGAAGCCTTAGTCAGATCCACAAAGTCAGATATTGCTCAAAGGCAAGAGGACATTCCAGGAGGATGATGTGGAGAAGCCACATGTTGAAGAGCAGAGAGAAGTTTGAGTGGATGCACCCACTCAAAATGAGCCTTCCAAAGAAGGGAGGAAGAGGACCAGTATGGTTGACAGGTTGGTACAGGAAGCTCAGGAGCAGGACAAAGCTCATATATCCTTGTGCAGATAGAGGATATCACTAGATAGATACACCAGATATATGGAACACATGTCAGAGTTGATTGATTCTGAGCCATATTATTTTGAAAAGGCTATTTCCCAATAGGTGTGGGTATATGCCATGGTGGAGGAGTATGACTCCATAACGAAGAATGATTCTTGGGAGGTTGTGCTTGTATATGAGGGAAAATAAGTTATTAGTTCTATGAGGTTGTATAAGGTGAAACACGCAACTGATGGCAGTGTTGAGAAGTACAAGGCCATGTTTGGGGCCAAAGGCTTCCACAGATTGGGGGGATTGATTATGAGGAGACATTTGGCCCTATGGAAAGATACTTATATATCAGGCCCATACTTGCATTGGAAACACAATTTGGGTGGAGGATACACCAAATGGATGTTAAAACTTCCCTCCTTAATGCCATGGTTAAGGAAGAGATCTACATTGAGCATATTGAGGGGTTCAATAACTTTAGCAGGGAGACATGTGTGTAGGCTCAAGAGATCCCTATATGGTCTCAACTAGGCACCTCATTCTTGGTACACTCACATAGATTCTTATCTCAGTGGATTGGGCTTCAATAAGAGTGAAGCATATGCCATTCTCTACTACATTATGGTAGATGGAAGTCTACTCATCTTAGTTCTCTATGTGGACGATTTTATACTGACAAGAGATGACATGTTGATCTAGTCTCGCAAGGAGGACCTTGCAAGAGAGTTCAAGATAAAGGATATGGGTTTGATGTACTAATTCCTTGGCTTGGAGGTGTGGAAGGGAGATGGAGAGATATTTGTTGGACAGTACACCTCTGAGATCCTTCAAAGATTCCACATGCAGGATTGCAAACCCATGGATACTCCTCTAGGTACTAACTGGAGGAAAGAGGATGCTTCTACATGAGAGACAATAGATGGAACTATCTACAGACAATTGGTGGCATCCTTGGTGTACTTAGTAAACACAAGGCATGATATTTGTTTTGCAGTGAACCAAATTAGTCAGTTCATGGTGAAGCCTACCAATATTCACTGGAAAGTAATGAAACATGTTCTAAGATACCTCAGAGGAACAAAAAACTTCGGTTTATGGTACAAGAAGACTTATGGAGTGAAGATCCAAGGCTTCACAAATGCAGATGTGGCAAGGATTCCTTTAGATAGGAAGAGCACACCGAGAGTAGTCTTTAGTGTTGGGTCAACAAAAATTTCTTTGTATGACAAGATTTGTAGCACTCAACTCAGCAAAGGCCAAGTATATGGCTATTAGTCAAGAAACATGCGAGGTTATTTGGATGAGGAATATCTTGGTGGGTCTCTTAATTTAGGGGATGGATATTACATTAATGCACTATGATAATCAAAGTTTTATAAAACTCTTTGAATATCCAGTGTTTCATGATAGGTCCAAGCATATAGACATTAGGTACCATCACTTGAGAGATTGTGTGGAGAGGAGGATTGTTATGTTATAGTACATTCCTACAGAGGAACATGATGCAAACATATTGACAAAGGTTTTTTCAAGAGGCAAGTCTGAGTTCCATAGGATAAGGATTGGGGTTGGTTAGAACCCTTTTTCTTGCTGTGAGGGAGTGTTAAATTGTAGCAAGAAAAGTCTTCATTTGACTTGTGCCTTAGTCAAATGGAAAAATTTGAATTTCCACTTCAGTAGGATGAGTTGTTAGACCGTTAGTAGGAGTGACATAGACAAATGACTTAGTTGATCTAGTCAATTTGAGTTTGTGGGAAAGAAGTAGAGTTGTGCATGAGTTGATTGCTACGATCTATCTATCTAGTGGAGTTATATTTAGTGAAAGTTAGTTATTTGAGCTCTAGTACATAATGGATTCAGTATGAGTTCAGTTGAGTAGTTGTAACTATTTTTAACTCACTGATCTCTTAGTTAACTAGTCAATTTCCTTAAAATATCCCTACTCATGCAAGCAATTCAAATTGCCTAGTGGAGTGGAGGAAAAAGATATAATTTTAATAATTATTGTATACTAGTGAGTGTATAGAGCTTGGATCAAGCCAATGAGCTAATTCTCTTTGGATTTTCACAAGGAAATATGAGCTTCCATATTTTTTTAGGAGTAATAATTTCACAAGGAAATAGGAGGAAGCATGAGGCTTATTTTTCCTAAGTATTGGGAAAATCAAAATTAGTAGGAGGAGACCAATATTGCAGTGTAGGTTGAGCTTAAATGATTGAAGATGCCATTGTAATAGATCATTATTATCATATGATGTAATACAAAAAGATGAGGGGTTTTTTCCAGTTGGTTTCCCTAGTAAAAAATGTGTTCATTGTGATTGAATGATTGCATGTGTTTCTATTGTCAATTTTCCTTCCGTAGAATTTAGTAGAAGAAATTTGTGTCTATTGTTTTAAGTCTAAATTCATTAGTTGATCCAAGATCTTTTACTTATAGATGCATCAAAATTACATGAAACACAACTTATTAACTATGGAACTTAATAGTGGGGATGCCTTCATTCATTAAGTGGCATAAAAAGAGATAATAGTACAAGCAAAATTCATTTACAATCCTTATACCTCCAAGATGGAAGATGGATGAAGAATGGAGAGCCTAGCTTCAAAACGGACAATACCACCGAAATATTAGTGAAAAACCATGCAGAATTTCCTATCTGAACACCCAATTTGGACAATTGCAGTTTCTGCACCCTCTCAGGACCTCCCTGCTACTCAAGGCAAGGTCCTGACTTGCTGCCAGGTCAGGATACTACTATGCATGATGTTTTCTGAACTATCTTGCCAATCCTCTCTCCCTTTCTTTGATGCGGATAGTCCTTTATATCTGCTGGCAGTAAATCTCTCAATTCGTGGGCAGTTCTAAACCAATGACAAGTTTAGCAGGTGGGTCTATTTTCTTTAATACAGAGGATCTCGGGTTCCACATAATATGTGGCAACAAACCTCATAAATATGGAAAAAATATTAACCATGCATTTATCTCAACAACCTTTTACTATCGACGTTTCCAATCGGCGGACATACTAAAAGCCCATACATCAAGCGCCTTGCGATAACCATGGACTCGACAAACTATTAAACATGCTATATAATATATCAGGTCCAAGAGTCCATATCGAAAATCACAATCAGTGGAAACCAAAATTAATATAACATGCAACTAATTCCCCCTTTGCAAAATGCGATTATGATATTGCAAATTGCAACATAATTCTACGATTACGACATATCACACCGCAACCAGGACTTGCTTCGCGAGCCAATTCTTTCACCTTCTCCTTTTTTGATGGGTGATTGCGATTTGATGACATCACAACCATGGCTTTCTTGGGGCCAATTTCATTTAAGCCGTGATCTCTTCCTTCTGCGATCTGTGATATGCAGGACCAATGGCATCCTACCACTTGGTGCTTCCCCATTCACTGAGAGTGTCTGCCATGTCATCTTCTCCTGTCACCTATCCAAGTCAAACATAAACTTTGACTTGCTCTAACTTCTTCATATGAACTTGGATTTGAGTGCCATTCGCACTATTGGAATCAGGATGACGAGCACTTCAATCCGATGCTAATTTTATCCAAATTATTCCACTTTGAATTTTTGAGTCTTTTACCATGCCACTGGTACGTTTTGAAGATCCACCTGGATCAATCCTCCCCACTAAGAGCATTTGGACTACCAAAATCCTTTTCAGTCAATTGGCAAGTGAGGAAATTTCTCCCTCACTTTTCTTTCTCCATCCTTCAAGCTTTACTCAGATGCATTCCTTTGAAGACCACATGAATGTACTCCACCAAAATCATTAACACATCTAGCACACTGCCTGTGTCCTTACCAAACCACACTTTCAACCACCTGCATGCAAAGCTGGTACATCCTTTGCAATCATATACAAACCATACATGACTCAAACAACCCCTCACTTGCCAAGAGTTTATAGCACACACTCTTTGGTCAAGGATTACATAATAAAAACCAATACCTCAACTACTCATAAGAAAATGCCACAAACATCATTGTTGTGTTTTGAAGCAATGGAAAAAACATCATCACTTTTACATTTACTTGCAATGCATGATTTACAAACCATGGCCATAACAAGCTACTATATCTAAAAAACCATATTTTACTTAATAAAAAAGACCATCATGAATGTGGTGGATTCATTTGTTGATAATTTTCACCCGTTGGCTTCTTTATTGATGCTTCTCAGCATGGAGCATATGACACGTGGCTCCCTGGTGTCCCACCTCATTACAGTGACTACAATGATTCTTTCTGCTCCAAACTTTCTGGGTCATCTTGGAGTTCTTTTGTCTGATGTACCACTGATAAGTGTTCATGGATCCCTCACTATCACTAGAATGTGATGAGGTGCCCTCATCATTTGTCATTGGTGGGTCGCTGACTATTTTGGAGCATTCCCCAACTTCCTTCCTAACATACCCAAGTCCTGCATGATGAGGCAATTCCTCCACTTTGATGGGGTTTATGATGCCCTAGCCATTAATGTCGAGGCCCTTCCCCTGATACCCCATTTTCTTCAACAGTTTGGATCTGATACATGTAGTATGTTTTTCAAAAACAACAAAATCATCATCAGGAAAGGTACATGAAATCAAAGAATCACTTTTTACCTCAAGGTGGTTATGTTGTAGCTTTTCCAAGGCTTCGTCCTTGGCTTGCAACTGGCATAGCAACCTTTGTTTCTCCTTTTCTACTTCCTGTAGGAGTCTCCTTAGCTCAGTATTCTCTTCTTGAATGCTTTGGTTGAACTCATAAAGTTTCTAGAGCCATGTCGCATTGGGTGTCCTTTCATCTTTGATACAATATCTACTGAGACTTTTGTTTCATCGCCCGAATCAGAACCCAAATCGACGGGTCCATTTGTTGCGATTCCAAGAGCTGTGATCTTCCTTTCGTCACTAGAATCTAACCCCAAGTCAATTGTTCTACCTTGTGTAAATCTAATGTCGAGCAGGCTGAACCCGCCAAAACCCAGAATCTTTTCTACAGTGTATATGTAAATACACCTCCATAATTGCCCAACATTTATTTCTCCCATAGCTTACAATTCCATATCTTTTACTCTAATGATGGACGCATCGTTCATCCTTCAAACTCCAGTCTCCAATTAAATTCTGCGCTGTCTCTCCTTAACTTCGGCCCCACCACTTAGATCTTTGACCAGATGCAATCGAATTAAGTTTCAATCATTGCTTCCTCCAAGATGTAATTACCAACGGATTCAAATTCAATCCCTCTTCAAGATTATACCGTGTTCTACCATCAGATATTCAACTGGATAATAAAAAAACTCATGGATCGGATTAATCAATAAGTCGATTAATGGAATTCTATTCAATTCAGAATTCCCATTACTTTTACGTTGAATCTGCTCCTGTAAATGCTGTCACTCAATTCCACTCTGTCGCTCCTGCAAACACTGTCTTTCCTCCCGTCCAATTTAATGAATGCAATTCATAACGCAATACAGATCTGGTTGATTCGACGCCTGACTACATATGCAAATTGGCAATCGGCAAAGCAGTTCAACTGTCGGTCGCTTCCACAGCTCCGATGTGATGCCTATCCCTATACTCCGATGCGATGGAAATCAGAAATCTGATGCGATGCCAATCTCCACTGCTCCGATGCGATTCAATCGGAATCGCTAATCGCCGAATTGAATGTCACAAATGTACACAGATCAATAGTTCCGATCCGATTCACTTGCCACAGTTCCGATCCGATTCAATCGGAAATCGGAGATCGGCACATCCCAAAATTGCCTCCCTTTAACTATCGCAATGTCCACCGGACCCGATTCCATTTCAAAACAACTTATAATTCTCCACGTCCGAAATTCATAATGCGCCCTCCAAGTTTGATCAACACTACCATACTTCAAATCCTGCTATGCAATTACAAAACTCAGATTTATACTCAAAAGCCAGTTACTAACAACATACCTCCCAAGAGTTCACAGCGTTTTCTCTGCATTTGACTTTACTCGGTCTCCAAACTCCGCCTTTTAATTACATGCCTTTACCATTTAACTTTGTGTTCCACTAACGCTTCTCCTTGTACTTTCTCCTGTTGTGACTATAGCATTACAGTGTTGTATATACAATCTGTGATTCAACCTCACAGTGTTTGGATTCCAATACATATAACACTTACAAACTTTTGTTTGGCCAGATATTTGAGATCGATGGCCCTCTAATCTGAGCTTTTCGTTCTACATAAAAACCTCTCTCCTTTCTACTTTTTCTGAAAGACACAATTTATACAAAAAAAATGGTTTCAGGAACCAATTCTGATTCTGAACCAGAAATCTCTCAACCTCTCCTAAAAAATCTCTTCAAACCCACTCTTTTCTAAACCAACGCTAAATCAAGCTTTTAAAATTCTATTCTAGCCAAATAAATCTAACTATTTGGCCTGATCTCCATACAAGGAGGATCACTCAGCCACATATACCCTTTCTTCCTATTTAACAATAATAAACACTCTCATTTAAACAAATAAAATTAATAAAATTATTGTCTTCCAACCCCTTGTTAGTCACAACATGTGATCATGCTATCACATTGCTGACTAGGCCTGAATGCTCCTGCATCAAAATCCCGTAACTATGACCTTCTCATTTTCCTCTGATTCAGACTCTTGATCTTGTTGCATGGTGGCAGTTGTATTATGACTCTCCTTTTTGTCATTCCTTTTAGGTCTCAGCTCAGGGTACAGTTTCCAGCAGTTCTCTTCATCCTCTCCCTCTTTCTCACAATGTATACAAGAGGGATTTTCCCCTCTTCTCTTGGTTGTTGCAGCTCTTTATGGTTGGTCATTTTGTTCATGCAACCCCCTACTTTCAAGATGCATGGCCTTCACACTGGCCTCGTCGATAGTAGCAAGCTCGAAAATAATAATGAATGGCTTATGTAACTATGTAGGGAACCGATATACTTACAATCTTTGGTGAATCTAATGGAATGCTAAAATTCAATTCTTGTTTCCTAAATTCTTCGGTGAAGTTTTGCACATTTTGACCCTTGCTTTTCCTTAGGTGTTTCCATTCCATTAATGCTTTTTGTTTATATCCCAGAGAGTAAAAGTAATTATTCAATGCAGAAACAAAATTTGACCATGAGGAAAGAAGGTTACCCACATTTTTGCTTCCTTGCAATCTGCTCTCCCACCAAACGAGAGCGGTGCCACTCAGTCGAAGGGATGCCAATTGGATCTTTTCCTCATCTTCTTTGAGCTGTTAAATTCAACAATAGACCTCAATCTACCTAATACAATTGTTGAGTTTTTCTGCATTACATTCTCCAGCATATATAGGCAAGTCAAATTTTGACATCTAGTTTAAGGAAATGTTTCTTAGATGTATGTCTGGAATCGCAATTAGAGTGATGAGAACTATCACTTGAAGAAGGAGAGGGAGGAGGCTCTTCTCCACCACCTTCATGATTTTCTGATCCTTTGTCATTGACATCTTTATTCTCATGCCCAAGTTCCTTCTCACACTCTAAAAACAACTTGTCCACTTTTTTATGAAGAATCTTCGGCGAAAATCACATAGAAAAATTTATGTCGACGCGTTTCGAACCTTCCAGTGTGGTTCATCATCAGGACAAGTTGAATGAGCAGATCTCATTTAGCACATTAAATAGAGAGGGCAGAGAATCCATGACTCAACGGCTAAAAAATAACAGCTAGAAAATGATAACGGTTAGTTTGACCAAGATAAAGGGAAATTAATAATAATAATAATATTATTATTAAAAATATTTTCTTTTAAAATTAAAATTGATAATAAGTAAATCAAAATTAATAATTTTAAATATGTTGAATTTTTTTTTTTTTAAATGAATTAAATTATATAAAATGAATCACTTTTTAAAATTTTAATAGTTAGTTATACATATCAAACCTATTATTATTATTATTATTAATAATATTTTCTTTTAAAATTAAAATTACTAATGAGAAAATCAATAAATTCAAATATGTTGAAAAAATAAAATGAATTAAATAAATTTTTTTTATAGTTAGTTATAAATGTCCAACATCGTGTAATAAAAAAAATAAAAAAATAAAAATAAATAAATAAATTATTTCAAATTAATTTAAGGAACCCTTTTAAATTATTACAAAAAGACAATAAAATAAAATAAAATTATTACAGTGATAACAATTAATTTAAGGAACCAAAAGTATATTGGTTTTGAATTAAAATTAGATTAATTTTAAAAATAATTTTTATAAATTAAAATAAAATTAATACGTAAAGAAAATACATAATTATAAATAAAACTAAATATATTAAGAACCATTAATAGTTTAAATAAATTAACTAATATGAAATTAATTTTAGTGAATAAATTATAATTAAATCAAAAAAATAAAATAAAATAAATAAATAAATAAGTAAAAATATAATAATAATAATAATAATAATAATAATAAAAAGAGTAATAATAATAATAATAAAAATAAACAAATAAATTGATAGAAATTGCAAACAATAAAAACAAATACTAAGGGAGAGAAAGAAGGCAAACAATTAGGAGGAGAGGGCTGGGACCCAGCAACTACTAATCTTCCAGCCATCCTCTCTATTCAGATTGATCGGCCTTTTTTCAATCTCAAGGGCTTCCCTAAATTTCCGGTGATGGAATTGAGACACTCTAGCAATCACACTAGCTTCCTCGATGCAGACATGATGATTGGTTTTCTCTACATGTTCTGCTAACGCGGAAGATTTAGTTCTCATATGCTTTAGGTCAGCCGCGTGCTCACTAATCCTTTGATTAATGGAGCGACCAGTCTCACCAATATAGGGGGTCCCACAAGAGCAAGGAATAATATAAACCCCTTTCATGTCTTTGGGGTCGATGGGATCCTTTACAGATCTTAGGGATTTACGAATGGTGTTAAGAGGTCTAAACGTTGCGGGGATATTATGCCTCCTAAGAACCCTCGCAATCTTATCTGTGGTCCCATGAACATACGGAAGATGGACTCCAGGAATTCTCTCTTTAGGCTCCTTCCTGGTACACGAATTCTTAGCTGCTTTGAGGAAAGCCTTTTGTCCCAAGTATCTGCTATAACCATTCTCAACAAAGACATTAAGGAGATGGGATTTTTCCTCATCGAAGCTATTTTTGTCAGAAATCCTTAAGGCACGAGTTGCAAGGGTGTTGAGAACCCCCAACTTCTGGGCCGGGAAATGATGGGAACTAGCATGAAGATACTGCTCCGTATGAGTTTTCTTGCGAAAAACTCGGTGGGAAAGGGAACCATCCTCATTCTTAGAGATAAGAATATCAAGGAAAGGGAGGCAACCATCGACCTCTTGTTCCTTAGTGAACTTAATAGCCGAGGATTGACTATTGAGATGATCGAAGAAGAGGTCCAACTCCTCTTGGCCATGAGGCCAGATGACATTCGTGTCGTCTACATACCTTTTCCAGAGCTTGGGTAGGAGACGGGCTGAGTTCAGAGCCTTATATTCAAAATCCTCCATAAAAAGATTAGCAACAATAGGGGATAGGGGTGAGCCCATGGCAACCCCACAAGTTTGCTCAAAGAACTCCCCTTCAAAACTGAAAAAGGTAGAGGTGAGGCAGATCTCAACTAACCGAGCGGTATCAGGATCAGAATACCTTGTCCACTTTCTCTACCATATTGTAGAATACCTTGCAGAAATTATGTTCCTCTTCCCAACGAGCTTCTTCATTTGCCATGTTTCTTCTTCGTTGTAAATGTCTTGCTTCAGGATCAAAGGACTTAAGTGTTCCTTTACCTTTTTGCAGCTTGTTCCGGGTTAGCATATATTCGTGCAATTCACATCAACAAAGACTAGCTCTGATACCAAACTTAATCCAATACTTATAGATGCATTAGAATTACATGAAACATAGATTATTAACCATGGAACTTAAAAGCACATAAAATAATGTGGAAATAACAAGGTAAGCATGAAAGCATGACACAAATACTTGATTACGGAGTTTGTCCAATTTGGACTACGTCTCTAAGCCCTGCTAGATAGTGGGAAGGCCTTCATTCATTACATGGCATAAAAAGAGATAACATTACAAGCAACATTCCTTTACAATCCTTATACTCGGAGGAGGAGGTGGAGGTTGATTACCACCTGAAGGAGGAATGTTGGCCATATTATGGGCAGGGAAGTTTTGGTCGGAGGCTTCTCTACTAAGATTCTCAAATTCAAGTGAGGAGTTACCTTTAGAAGGGGAATTCTCAGGAATTTATTCCCAAGGGGTGTCGTTACTTTGTAAGGATTCTAGTACAATATCTTCAAGAGAAGTGGCTGCTGATGTATCTTCACTCAGGGTAAAGATCCTTGGCTTTCTCTTAGTTTTTGGAGGTAAAGAGTGAAAGATGGGAAGCTGAGAGAGGGAACGAGGGTAAGCCCGAGTAAGTGCTCTGACAGGTTGCTCCTGAGTGACAGGATACTCCCATAGTTTCTCTTCCTTGGGTTACCCGGATACAGGGCTTAGAGGGGTATTTGTTTCTTCAAAATGAGGCTCTTTCAAATGTGTGGCAGGATCTCTCCGACCTTTACAATCCATACATTAATCCTTTTGAATCCATGCATGGCACTTATAGATGGAATCTTGAAAAGCTGGAGAGGGCAGTTCAACCCTCCTTCTAGTGCCAATTTGTTGACATGGAAAATGTGCACAATGGCAACAAGGGGAACTAACTCGATTGCAAGCCCCAATTAGACCTACTTTCATTTGGAATGACTAGTTCTGACGGGTTTTAAGGGGCCCCGTAAACTGTTTGAACATGTCGAAAGATTGCTTCCGGAAGGAAGACCTCAGTTAAATCAACAAAATAAAATAGCTAACCACTAAGTATTAAATCCTATCTATACTACTTCTACTATTCTAATCTAGTCCTAGCTATCCTAATCTATCCTGCAAGAGAATAATATAGAGGTTTAAACATCATATATACGTTCAGCAGGAGCGTGATAAGAAAGGTTAAACATCATGCATAGACTCAAGTCCAAATGAATCAATAATTGAATTCACGACTGGAGAAGACTGTATTAAAGCTAAATTGCAATCCAATCACTCATATAGGAATCCACATTCTTCTATGGAATTAAAACTGCAACTGATGTTTAATTAGTTTCAAATCAGAGACCATTCACAAGTTGACCATGAAACTGAATCACATTCAATTTAACAGGACTAATAGTGAACTGTAGGTTATTAGTATGCATAAGTATAAATCACATTTGCATTCATGCTAGTAACAACACTCTGATCCAAAAAAATACAATGAGTCTGAAACTAAAGGCTCCTTATTCCTTCAAAAACAGTCTTCCTCATTCTCAATAAAGAAAAACTGTTCTTCTCAAAAATCAAAAGCCCCTTCTCCTCTTCGAAGGTAATACTTATGTGGCCCTGAATGATCCTCAACCTTCCATGACCTTTCCATCCGCTTTTTCGTTACACAGATTAGTATGTATAGATGCGACAGGTTGGTGAAACTGCCGACAAGTTGAGGTCACCCCGCCTCTTCATCTTCCCACTGTTTCAGATATGCCAATTGAGTACACAGAGATAGGATCATTAGCGTGATTTCTGGCACGTAGAAGGCATAAGAGCCGGGTCGATTCCTTTCCTAAGGAGGAGGACAGATGCTGGTGAAAAGGGTGACTGTATGTTGCCTTCCCACAATGGAGACCAGGACAACTTTGCTTGTGGAATGTACAAGCAACGCGTGGTGTTGCGGCTAGACTCTTAAACGCAGTGCTTCTGCATTCATGGCCCTTTGAATCCCCTCCTGCATCCTTTGCTTCTCACCTGCAAGGATAGCTATCATTAGCTTGATGATTGTGAGTGGTAGAACAAAAAATGCATCAATCAAATGTAACACTGCCTTCATTCATTTTATAAAACTACAGAGCAAGTATGAAAAGGATTTATGCCTGATACACAGTCAATCATACAGTTTCCCACTCAACCCATAGGCTTGGCATAGTTTTCGAGGGCTTCCTTTCATCGCAATCGGGTATCGACCCCCTCTCATGTCACAGGACCCATGACTTCCACTGCCCCGATGCGCAATTGCACTATCAGGACTCCACGGGCCAATTTTTTCATTGAAAACCCGATCCTTTGTAATTTCGAAAAATTTGGAAAATATATGAAAACACAGGAAATCCTGCCCCGGTTGCCCAAGCCGGACCTCAAATGATATATATCAGCACTTATAAATATCGTTGGGTCCAGCATATCGCATATCGCAATATGCATAAGCCTGGGGCTCCGCCGATATGCGATATGCGATACAGCCTTGGACCCGAAAACACACACACACACACACACACACACACACACACACACACACACACACACACACACACACACATATACGTTAACACTGCTGGCGAGTCTGCAATATAGGCTTGCCTTTGAAAACTGAGATTTCAATACTTTTTGAGAAACAAAGGAATATGCAAGGAAAACCATGTCTAGTTAGAACACCAGACTTGAAATGTTATATGCTCAAGTTCATAGAAATCAACGGATTCGCCACATTGCCGCACGCATTGTGTATAAGGCCCGTGCTCTGCTGATATGTGATATGCGATGGGGTCCCAAACCCGACAATGTATATAATATGGTTAATGATGCCATTGGGTCCAGAGGCCAGTGGTGCGCCATATATATGCATAAACCTTGGACTCAGGCTGATTGCGATATGTGATGGCCTTTCTGAACCGACATATATATATTGTGGTTTATAATGCCATCGGGTCTAGCCCTTATGGCATGTGTTATGCGCCCATATGGAGTGCGATAAGCGAAAGAGGGATGGTTTATGTGTTTTGCGAAGGGTTTCCTTTGTAAAGGGATTATAACATGACAATGATGTGATGAAGGGTTTTGCGAGTTAAACCAACAAACGATTATGATAAGGGTAGGGGTGATGGTTTGTGCGGGCACCAACGCACCATGCACGTCTGTGAGGATCAAAAGATCCCAATGAAGGGAGAGGATAAAGGGATAGGCTGTGTCATGAATGATCCATG
Organism: Pinus tabuliformis; assembly: GCA_031772625.1. Taxonomy (NCBI): domain Eukaryota; kingdom Viridiplantae; phylum Streptophyta; class Pinopsida; order Pinales; family Pinaceae; genus Pinus; species Pinus tabuliformis. The sequence continues at coordinate 114,450,415 of CM062818.1, read as the reverse complement.
CAGTAGAGGTATATTTAATGGCTTAGCCATCAAGCCTTGAAAATTTGACTCGGCAAGAAGTTGACATCCATGTGATATAACAGATCATTCTGAAAGATGAAAAATCAAACTTCTAGGGGACCCATTGGAAATTTTTTGTAAGGGCATGTTTCAATAGGGTGGTAGTTGTGGCCACAACAAATGGTGAACCACTGGGCGAACTAGTTATCTCTGCTTTCAAATAACCTTCAGATCAATAGAACATCAGGATGTTAAAATAAACTTGAAATGCAAACTATATAGATGGACAAGCATGGGTTCCACTTAAACATTATTGCTTCAGAGGGGATAGAGACAAATAGCTTCTACTTGCTAATATGATTTTGACAGGCATTCTCCAATGACAGTATTATGGGGTTTATTTACCTTCCTTCACTTGTTTCCCACTTTCAAAAATCCCTTTGGGGCCGTCACTGGTCTATCCATACCAGTTTAGGTGTGTACCTCAGCTCTTTATTGCTCATCAAGCTTGATGTAGACATGTTTTCCTTGCACTTTATATGAGAATTTCAATGCTATATTTATTGATTGAATGGGGCGCAGTCATGGATCATGCCATACTTTTAAACCGCTTAAGCAAGGTTGGGCTTTCTATGTCAACCGATACTCGGAGCCCAACAATAGTCCTTACTCTAACCAGCTTCCCAAACAACCTATCCTTCCAAATTGGCACAAGGACTTGACATTTCATAACTTTTTTAGATAAGTCCTTCCAGTTTCAGGCACAAGGACTAGAGCACAATTAGATTTTCCACAGGGTATGAGATGGTGAGCTTAACCCATGAAGGGAGGTTTACTCATGAGCAACAGGTATTGTACCATTTAGTGTAGTGGATGGGACCAATGGAGAATGACTATAAACCTTACAAGCAAGCATAGGCTAGGTCTGAGTGGGATTTATTCAAATGTAGCATTCCTCCATGCCAGTCCAGCTGTAGTTACACATTTTGTTTTGTAAAGATGCCCCTACATGCTCCAGATATCCAAGTTATCAACAAATCTCACACATTTCCTAGCAGATGCCAATGAGGGGTTTTGATTTGCATTCCACTGCTGATTCTCAAGTGCTCATGGGCTGATAGAAAATTTGTTTGATTTGCAGGGAAATGATGGGTTGAGGAACAACAAAATCATCAGCAAGTTAATGAGGAAGGGAAAGGCCAAGAATGGTGAATGAGGGAAAATCTGAAAGGTAGAACGAGACTGGAGGAATACAATCAGCTGGCTGAAAAGGAATGTAATTCAAAATAGCAGGAGAATAGACTTGGCAGAAAACAAAAGGAAAGGTCAGGAATACAACTACACTAACAGAAAAATGAAATGAACTCTAACCTACTCAAGAGGTAACCACCATGTGGTGGCTACTGGAAGTATCTCTTCAAATGCTGGCCATTAATAGGGAGCTTGTCAGTCTCTCCCTGCAACGTTCTCAACCTGTAAGTCCCTTGACCAATTTTTTCAACAACTTGGAATGGGCCCAGCCATAGGTGTTGGAATTTTGTGTGTTTACCCTTTGGTTCACTCAGCTTGTCCCATTTCAGGACTAGCTCCCCGACTTGGAAATCTTTATCTCCTGCCAGATGATGATCAAACCATTTTTTTACAATCATTTGGTGATTTTTGAATTTAACTTTGGCTCTATCCCTTAATTCCTCTAGCTTCATCAGTTGGTCGATCCTTTCTTGAAGTGGGGATGAAGGGGTTCCTCTTGAAGCTTGGGAAATCTATAAGGATGGAAGGGCAACGTTTGGGGGTAAGATGGCTTCCTGTCCATAGACTAGGAAATATGGAGAGTTTCCCAAGGCCACTTTAGGGGTGACCCTATCGGCCCAAAGGGCATTTGTCAAGGCGTTGTGCTAGTTCCTTTGGTTATCAACAGCTGTCTTGCAGATTATGTGGATAAGGTTCTTATTGGAAGACTCTGCAACTCCATTTCCCTGGGGGTAATATTTTGGTGCATATTTTATGTGGATTGACTTATTAATGGAAAAATAAATTAGTCTCAGAGATGAAAAGTAAGAAGCGCTATCAAAGATGAGAGCATTAGGGATGCCATACCTGTTGATAATGAATTTCTCAATGAATGATATTACCTCATCTTCGTTCACCTTCCGGAGCAGGATGACTTCGGTCCATCTGGTGAAGTAATCAGTCGCTGTGAGTATATACTTGTGCTACTGTGAGGAGTTTGGAGTGATCTCGCCTATGACATCTAGGCCCCATTGCTGGAATGGTCGGTAAATCATGATAGGCCTGAGGGGAACAACGGGCTTTCTTTCTCGTCCTGCGGCGGTTTGGCACGCCTTGCATTTGTGAGCATAGGCATGTGAGTCTCTGAACACTGTGGGCCAATAATATCCGACTCTCAATATTTTGTGGGCAGTGGTCTCTCCGCCATAGTGACCACCTGCTGGGCCATCGTGCATTTCTTTCAATACATGGTTGGCATCATCTTTCTCCAAACACCTCAGCTAGATTCGCTCATGATTTTTTCTATACAAGATGCTATCGGCCAAATGATATAGATTAGATTTCAATCTGAGAGCTCTCCTCTGTGATGCATCCATGTGTTCAGGACACAAACCCCGCACTAGATAGAAGCATATGTCGTGGTACTATGACTCAGGGTCCAAAAAAGTTTCCGATGCTTGTTGCTCATACATCAGTGCTTCGTTACTCCATAAGAGCTCCTCCCTCAGTTCCCTTTGTGCATATTGCAAGCTCAACATTCATAATTTTTTAGATGCCTCCTTTTGGTTTGCTAAGGCTTTTGCCGCTAGCCTACAAAGTCCCTGCCCTCGAACTATTTGTGTTGGCTTTATCTCCAGGTTGAACTCTTGAAGGGCGGTTATCCAGTTCCCTCTTTATTCACCCATTTATTTTTTCATGAAGAGGGCTCTTACAGTAGGATGGGGCACGATGAGTTTGGTCTTGGCCTTCAGTAAGTAAGGGTGGAAATGTTTAACTACCTTGAAAACTACATAGCCATGTTTCTCCACATCTGGGTAATTCAGTTACGCTCCTTGGAAATTCAAACTAATGTAGGAAATGGGGACTTCATTGCCATCATCACTTTTTTGAGTGAGAATTGCGGCATATGAAAGGTCGGAAGCAAAGGTGTATAAGAAGAATCCTTTGCCGAAATCAGGGCTGACCAATGTAAGAGCTTGAGCAATGGCTTCCTTGATTTGCTGAAACACTTCCTTGGCTTCATCGCTCCATTTATACACAAATTTTTTCTTCATCATCAGCTGCAAGGGGCATACTATTTTGGCGAAGCTTGAGACAAATTTTCTAATGAAATTAATCCTCCTGAAGAAAGATTGCATGGCTTTTTTATTGGCAAGGGGTTGTATTCTCATGATGGTTTGTATTCTTTTAGGATTAATCACAATTCTGTCTTTAGAAAGGATATGACCCAGTAGTTTCCCCTTTGTGGCTGTAAAGATGCTTTTCTTGGGATTCAAAGAAATTCCATACCTTTGGCATCTTTCGAAAATCTTCCTCAGGTGATAAATGTGATCCCTCCTGTGATATGAATACACAATGATGTCATCCATGTACACCACTACCGATCTGTTCATCAACCCTCAGAAGGCTATGTCCATAGCTCTCTGGAATGTGGCACCTGCGTTAATGAGCCCAAAAGGCATTTTACAGTATGCATAGGTGCCCCATTTGGTGTTGAAAGCTGTCTTAAGCTGATCCCCATGAGATACCAGTACCTGATTATATCCTGAAAACCCATCTAATAGGGACAACATTTCAGACCCAGAAACGCACTGAAGGATGTGTTCCATAGAAGGGACAGGATAGTTATCCTTTTGAGATGCTCTGTTCAGGTTTCTGAAATCAATACACAACTTGATGTCTCCATTTTTCTTTCTCACTGGCACGAGATTGGATACCCAACGGGTGTGTCTGACTGGGAATATGATTTTAGCATCCAACATCTTGTTCAGTTCTTTCTTCACCAATGGTTCTAGGCTTGGATGCATCTTACACAGCTTTTGTTGGTAGGGCTTGGCCTCCTTTTCCAAAGGGATCACATGCTGCATAATACTGGTATTAAACGTCTTTAGGTATTCATCTGTCCATGCAAAGATATCCTTGTATTCTTTAAATAGTTTGAAAAATGCAGCCCTTTAATTCGAAGAGCACCCTAGGCCCAGATTGACATTTTTGGGGTCTTTTTCAATCCCAAGGTTGACTGTTTCATACTTCATGGACGAGCTGTGTGTTTTGCAGTTAGTAGGTTTCTTGAATTTATCATGCAAATCATACAAATGCTCCATCCTAACAACTAATTTTGGAATCACATTGGGCTGATCCTTTTCCTCATCTTCCCTTTCACTCATAAGCTTTTCATGCCCCTTTTCATCAATGACTACACTCTTGAATGTCTTCTCGTAGTGTAGGAACTAAAGGATTTGCTCATCATCTTCAAAAACCTACCAATTTGAGACGTCGTTAGGCATGGACGGTCTAAAAATCAATTCAACAAAACATTTATTTCTCTTCAGTCTAAAATTAGGCAAGAGTTTAGCAGCCATATTAGCCATCAGATCAGCATTTTGGTTTTGGCCTTGAGGTATGTATGTAATATTAAAGGAATCAAAACTATCAATTAAATCCCATACCTCATGCTGGTACCTCATCAGGTGTGGAGAATTGCAATGTATCCTTTTCCTTACCTGATCTACGATTATCTGTGAGTCACCAAAAACTTTAAGATCTTTCACATTCATACCAATGGCTTTCTTCAGGCCTTGCAGTAGGCCTTCATATTTAACTGTGTTGTTGGTGCATGCGAACTCCAACCGGCTAGCCATTAGATGTTGGTTCCCTTGCGGGTCAATGAGAATACTTCCAGCACCTGCACCTTCAAGGCAGTTAGAACCATCAAAATAGAGTGTCCAGAATATTGCATCTAATGTTACATCAATTGAACTACTATCTAAGAAATTGGTCCTATCATCTACTATAATACAGGATAGCTCATCAGTTGGATTATGGGAGGGAATTTCCAACTGTGTGTGTGTCAAAGTTTCTTCAACGGTTTCTGCATGAAACTCTCCAAAACAGGTTTCTGTAGTATAAACATTGAAACTATAGTTCCCAAGGATGGAGTTGGTAAACATTACAGGTTCATTGGGACCATTTAGTTCCGTTACCACATATTTCATGTATCTTTCCCTATCGACTCTCAACATATCACCCTTTCCCTTCTGAGGCAACAAGAGATGGGACCAATCAGTCAAGAAGTATCCGTTCAATTTTGTTGACCAGTCCCTGCTAAGCAGCATTCCATAGGCCTCAGGTATATCAACTACCACTATATCGATGACATGTGTATACAGTGGTTTAGCAGCCATCCGAATCAACACATCCTTCAATTCTCCAATTACTGTCACGTCTGTCCTATCTAATTGCATGATCCGAGTTCTAGTTTTTTTCAGGTATAGCCTGAAGTCTTTTAGTGACAACATAAGGCATGACAGTGGATGAGGTGTTGGAATCTACTAAGAAATTGTGGATGTTCATGTTGAAAATTTCAAATGTAATGAGGAACGGTGGAGTCATAGATTTAGATTTCCTCCCTATCATGGCTGCGCTGACATCTTGGGGTTTTCGATTCATTTTGGATAACGTGGCCTCCATAGCTGATGGTATTTGGGCTGCACTAGTGGTACTAATAGGTTTGGACATTGGCTTCTTGGTTTGGGTGCTTGAGGTGGTGGGGGTTTTGCAGTTCCGCTCATTCATAGCTTTCAGCAGCAAATCTCTTTGCTGCATTAATTTTAACAAGTCAAAATATGTGATATTGGCCCTAGATTTCTTGAGATCATCCACAATATTATAATCAATGTTATAAACAAGATAGGGTAGAGTAAACATACCTATTTTTCCATTTTTAAGTGGGATTTTACCATGTTGAGTAGCCTTCGTTGTAGTGGGAGATGAGTTTTCTTTCTCTGGGTGACTTGCAACAGGGGTATTCTTGGATTAACCGCTAGGCCCACTCTTCTCGACAGGAACTCTGGGAGTGGATGCTTTCACAGGGCGAACATCTTTCTTCGTTTGGTCTAAGGGCTTTGTTGCACCTGGAAGCAGCCCTTTACTGCGTGTGTGGATTTCATTAGTGTTGATTTCTGCAGCGTTATCTCCCTCGTCGTCATTCTCATCACTATGGAAATCCCACAACACATTGATTTGGGTTTCCTCATCCAAGGGTTCTTCTACTTGGTATTCCTCCTCATCTCCTTGTTCCGGTTCGAGCTATAGTATAGGTTCTTCTTTGTTGAGGAGCGATCCAATCAGAGCCAATTCTTCTGTGTTTAAAGCCCCTTCATTAGGTGGAGCAAGCAATGCAAGCTGACCATGACCACCTTCTATTTTCTTCCAGTAGAAAGGTTTGAAGGGTTTTCTGTTATTATAATCTCCTCCCTTACCGCTAGTACTTTCTCCATGATTCCTTCTCATATCAATGGCTATGTTCGTAAGTTTTTAAATGATCCGATGCAACCCTTCCACATCCGCGATGTCCTTGTCTTTAGTTTTAGCCCCTTTATTATAATTTCCATTATTCTTCTTGGGTGTCTGAGAGGCTTTCTTTTCTCTAGTTGTGGGGTGGCATGTTGTGAGACTGATCATTTCATTTTCAAATTTCACCACTTCATCGATAACACCTTGTAAGTTTTGCACATTACTCCTTTTAACCCACATAGCTGTAGGGACAGGGAGAGCAAAGATATAGAGTTCCATTAGCACCTCTTCAGTGGGTCTAGTAGTGGCTAGGATTCTATTGAACAAGGTGTTGAACCAAATGTTAAAATCCTTAACTTTCTCCTTGCTTTCCATTTTTAGGCGGGATAATTCTAAAACTAAGGCCGCAGGTGTTTTGTCATCACCAAACTTGTCCAAAAAGGCCTGCTAAAAATCATCCCAAGAGGTAATCAACCCTATTCTCAAGCTAAAATACCATGTGGAGGCTGCACCAGTCAAAGTAAAAGAGAATAGGTGACACACCACATCTTCATCAATGACCCCCAACCTGCACAAGGCTAGGAAGAAAGAGTGAATATTGTTATCAGTGGTATCTCCCCGCTCAGGGTCGAAATTGGGTAACACTCTTTTTGTATTTTTGGGTAAGGGATGCTGCTGTCCAGGTACCGTTATAACATCCTATGCAAGCCAGGGAGGGAGTGCTCCTGGAGGAGGTGGGGGTTGATTCCAACCTGGAGGAGGAGGTGGAGGTTGATTCCAACCCGAAGGAGGAATGTTGGCCATATTATGGGCAGGGAAGTTTTGGTAGGAGGCTTCTCCACTAGGATTCTCAAAGTCAAGTGAGGAGTTACCTTTAGAAGGGGAATTCTCAGGAATTTCTTCCCAAGGGGTGTCGATACTTTACAAGGATTCTAGTACAATATCTTCAAGAGAAGTTGTTGTTGATGTATCTTCACTCAGGGTAAAGATCCTTGGCTTTCTCTTAGTTTTCGGAGGTAAAGAGTGAAAGATGGGAACCTGAGAGAGGGAATGAGTGTAAGCCCAAGTAAGTGCTCTGACAGGTTGTTCCTGAGTGACAGGATACTCCCACTGTCTCTCTTCCTTGGGTTACCCAGATATAGGGCTTAGAGGGGTCTCTGTTTCTTCAAAATGAGGCTCTTTCAAATGTGTGGTAGGATCTCTCCGACCTTTACGATCCATACATTAATCCTTTTGAATCCATGCATGGCACTTATAGATGGAATCTTGAAAAGCTGGAGAGGGCGATTCAACCCTCCTTCTAGTGCCAATTTGTTGACATGGTGAATGTGCACAATGCCAACAAGGGGAACTAACCTCATTGCAAGCCCCAATTAGACCTGCTTTCATTTGGAATGGCTAGCTTCGACGGGTTTTAAGGGACCCCGTAAACTGTTTGAACAAGTCGAAAGATTGCTTCCGGGAGGAAGACCTCAGTTAAATCAACAAAATAAAACAGCTAACCACTAAGTATTAAATCCTATCTATACTACTTCTACTATTCTAATCTAGTCCTAGCTATCCTAATCTATCCTGCAAGAGCATAATATAGAGGTTTAAATAATAGGAATGTTAATAATATTATTAATATTAATGAGAATAGTTTTATTAATAATTTTTATAATTATATTATTAGTAATAATTATAATAATAATATTGATAATAATAGTAATGATTTTAATAATATTAATAATAAGAATAATAATATTAATATTAGTGATAATAATAATATGGGTATTGGTAATAATAACAGTACTAATAATAATTTAGAGGATGATGTAACTAATTTTAGTTCTAGGAATAATTATATAGTAAGTAGTAATAATATCTTTAATAATAATAGGTTAAAGGTTCTCAATAGGTACAATAATTCTAAGTTTAAGAATAATCTTAGTAGATTTGATCCTCCTCCCCCTCCTGCTCATGGTAATAAGAAGGTTGTCAACTTGTCTAGTTTCTCCTTTCCCCCTTCTGTTTTTAGGGTTTTAGGCAAAGGTCTAAATTTTGCCTTGGCCCCCAAGAAGATCCCAGTTGATGACATTATTTTTGACATAGAAGGTGGGATTCGTGGTTTACTTGATAGTATTAAAAACACTATTAGGAAAGATTGTGCTGTTGTCCTTAGGAGAGCTAAGCCTCCTAAGAGCAATCTTAGCAGGGACGAATTTGAAGCCCTAAAATCCTTGAATCAGAACAAAGATATTGTTGTTCTGAAAGCTGACAAAGGTGGGGCTGCAGTCATTCTTAACAAGGAAGAATACCACAATAAAATGTTGGAGCATCTTCATAATAGTGGGAGCTATAGGAAGCTTCCCAAAAACCCGTTGAAGAAGATCTCCAGGAATGTGGCCCTTGCCATCAAGTCCAGTAGCTCGGCGGGTCCCCTACAATGTAAACTCATTGAGAGAAGTCCTATCACTCCTCAAATCTATGGTCTCCCTAAAATTCATAAGGAAGGAGCTCCCCTTAGACCCATTGTCAACACCATTGGGGGTCCTACCTATCTTCTGGCGAAGTTCCTTGCCTTGAAGATTAAACCCTTAGTTGGTCACATAGGGTCCTTCGTTAAAGACTCCGCTTCGTTTATTGAGGAGCTCAAGGACATTAAACTGGACTCTAATGAAATTCTAGTCAGTTTTGATGTGGTTTCCCTGTACACTTGCATTCTTATAAATGAGGCTATGGAAGTAATCTACTGTCTAACCGATCTTGATACCGCTCAGTTAGTTGAGATCTGCCTCACGTCGACCCTTTTTTGTTTTGAAGGTGAGTTCTTTGAGCAAACCTGTGGGGTTTCCATGGGCTCACCCCTTTCCCCCATTGTTGCGAATCTTTTTATGGAGGACTTTGAATCCAAGGCTCTTAACTCAGCCCGTCTCCTGCCTAAGCTTTGGAAAAGATATGTGGATGACACTAATGTCATCTGGTCTCATGGCCAAGAGGAGTTAGACCTCTTCTTCGAACATCTCAATAGTCAATCCTCTGCCATTAAGTTCACCAAGGAGCAGGAAGTCGATGGCTACCTCCCTTTCCTAGATATTATTATCTCTAAAAATAGTGATGGTTCCCTCTCCCACTGGCTGTTTTGTAAGAAAACTCATACGGAGCAATATCTTCATGCTAGTTCCCACCAAGGAAAATTTTAAGGATGGAAAATTTTCTTGAAGTTTAAAAACATTGGCGAATCTCACTAATCCCTAATATGCAAACTATAAAATTTGTATTGATATATTTGTAAAATTATTCAAATCTATAATGATTTTATATATAGTCTCTATATAATGTTGGCGATTTTTGAGGTAAAATAATTTTATATTCTAAAATGTGGGCGAATCATCTTTTATAAAAATTGGTAATTGGCGAATCTTTTTTTGGAAAAATCAAGGAAAATTAGCCCACTGGGCGAACATTAGCCCCTAAAATTTTCCATGGTTCCCACCATTTCCCTGCTCAGAAGTTGGGGGTTCTCAACACCCTTTCCACTCGTGCCTTGAGAATCTCCGATGATGAGAGCTTCGAGGAGGAGAAATCCCATGTCCTTAATATCTTTGTTGAGAACAGTTATAGTAGATGCTTGGGACATAAGGATTTCCTCTTAGTAGCTAAGAATTCGATAGCTAAAAGAGATAAGAAGTAGAGGATTCCCGGGGTCCATCTTCCATATGTTCAGGGAACTACGGACAGAATTGCGAGGATTCTTAAGAAGCATAATGTCCCCTCGACCTTTAGACCTCTCAATACCATTCGTAAGTCCCTCAGATCGGTGAAGGATCCTATCAACCCCAAGGACATGAAAGGGGTTTATATTATTCCTTGTTCCTATGGGACCCCCTATATTGGTGAGACTGGTCGCTCCATTAATCAGAGGATTAGTGAGCACGTAGCTGACCTTAAGCATAGGAGAGCCAAGTCTTCCGCTTTAGCAGAGCATGTCGAGAAAACCAATCATCATGTCTGCATTGAGGAGGCTAGTGTAATTGCCAGAGTGTCCCAATTCCATCATCGAAAATTTAGGGAAGCGCTCGAGATTGAAAAAAGGCCGAACAATCTCAACAGGGAGGATGGCTGGAAGGTCAGTAGTTGCTGGGTTCCAGCCCTCTCCTCCTAGTCGTGGTCTTCCTGCCTTCCCTTCCCTTTGTTTTCTCTCTTTGTCTTTTTTATTTTTTACCCTGGTTTCCTGTTTATTGGGGTCTTTGTTCCTTGAAGTTTTTCTAGTTTAAGGTTTTGTTGTAGCACTTATTCTTGCTATTAACTTCAAGTATTTGAGCTTGAAATTATTCTTTGTTTATTTTTATCTATTAAAAATTGTCTTTTTAACCCTTATATGACTCTATTATTTATATAGTTAACTAACTAATGAATTGGAATTCTTTTATATTATTTTATTTAATCAATTTATCTTAATATATAGAACTATAAATAAACTGTCACTCATTTTTTAATTAAAAATTAAAAATTATATAACTTGCTTTTTATATATTACCCTAGCATTTATAACTTTTAACTAACTTTTCTAATATTTAAATTTAACAACTTGGATAACTTACTTTTAATTTAAATTAATTCGTTTTCTGATTTATTTATATATTTCTAATATCATAATTATAATTAAATTACTCTAGTTACTCTGACTTATTTAAATAACTATTATTTAGAATTTAAAATTAATTTAGTAGATTATTAATATTTATTAGTTTGTGGAATAATCCCTTTGACTTATAAGTGAATAATATTATATATGGATATTTATGCATATTTATATATTTAATAATAATTTTTATAACTAACTATTAACCTAAATTAATTTAGGTTATAATTTATTTTTAAAATATATATTCATAATTATAATTGGTTAAAAAGTATCTATTTACTCTTATTTTAATAAGAATCTAACTTACCTAGGTTATATTTTTAATTATATAATGGTCATACCAAATCTAGCCGTTATCTATATAGTCGTTACCTAGTCTAGGAATTCAGCCGTTGGAGTGTCTGCTCTATCTATTTAACATGAAAATCCTGATTTTCTCATTCAACTTGTCCTGACGATGAACCACACTAGCTGGTTCGAAACGCGTCGACAAATGAAATATCTTGTGATTTATGCCGAAAAAATCTCTCATAAACTTAATATGGATCACAGAAGCCTCAATACAACGATCATATATATGTTCTACAGGAGCGTATAAAAAAGGTTAAACATCATGCATAGACTCAAGTCAAAATGAATCAATCACTGAATTCACGGTTGGAAAAGACTGTATTAAAGCTAAATTGAAATCCAATCACTCATATAGGAATCCACATCCTTCTATGGAATTAAAACTGCAATTGATGTTTAATTAGTTTCAAATCAGAGACCATTCACAAGTTGACCATGAAACTGAATCACATTCAATTTAATAGGACTAATAGTGAACTATAGGTTATCAATATGCATAAATATAAATCACATTTACATTCATGCCAGTAACAACACTTTGATCCAAAACAATACAATGAGTCTGAAACTAAAGGCTCCTTATTCCCTCAAAAACAATCCTCCTCATTCACAATAAAGCAACACTGTTCTTCTCGAAAATCAAAAGCCCCTTCTCCTCTTCGGAGGTAATACTTATGTGGCCTTGAATGACCCTCGGCCTTCCATGACCTTTCCATCCCCTTTGTCATTACATAGATCAGTATGTACAGATGCGATAGGTTGGTGAAACTACTGACAAGCTGAGGTCACCCTGCCTCTTCATCTTCCCACTGTTTCAGATATGCCAATCGAGTACACAGAGATAGGATCATTAGCGTGACCGCTGGCATGTAGAAGGCATAATGGCCGGGTCGATTCCTTTCCTAAGGAGGAGGACAAATGCTAGTGAAAATGGTGACTGTATGTTGTCTTCCTACAATGGAGACTGGGACAGCTTTGCTTGCAGAATGTACAGGCAACACGTGGTGTTGCGGCCAGACTCTTAAACACAACACTTCTGAATTCATGGCCCTTCGAATCTCCTCCTGAATCCTTTGCTTCTCACTTGCAAGGATAGCTATCATTAGCTTGATGATTGTGAGTGATAGAACAAAAATTGCATCAATCAAATGTAACGCTGCCTTCATTCATTTATAAAACTACGGAGCAAGTATGAAAAGGATTTATGCCTGATACACAGTCAATCATACAGTTTCCTGCTCAACCCATAGGCTTGGCATAGTTTTTGAGGGCTTCCTTTCATTGCAATCAGGTATCGGCCCCCTCTCATGTCACAGGACCCATGACTTCCATCGCCCCGATGCGCAATTGCACTATCGGGACTCCACAGGCCCACTTTTTCATTGAAAACCTGATCCTTTGTAATTTCAAAAAAATTGGAAAATATACGAAAACACAGGAAATCCTGCCCCGGTCGCCCAAGCCGGACCTCAAATGATATATATCGGTGCTTATAAATATCACTGGGTCTGACATATCACATATCGCAATATGCATAATCCTGGGGCTTCGCCGATATGCGATATGTGATACGGCCTCGAACCCGAAAACATATATATATGTATGTTAATACTGCTGGTGGGTCCGCAATACAGGCTTGCCTTTGAAAACTGAGATTTCAATATTTTTTGAGAAACAAAGGAATATGCGGGGAAAACCATGTCCAGCCATAATGCCGAACTTGAAATGTTATATGCTTGAGTTCATAGAAATCGGCAGGTCCGCCACATTGCCGCGCACACTATTTATAAGGCTCGTGCTCCACCGATATGCGATATGCAATGAGGCCTTGGACCCGACAATGTATACAATGCGGTTAATGATGCCGTTGGGTCTAGAGGCCAGTGGCACGCCATATATATGCATAAACCTTGGACTCAGGCCGATTGCGATATGCGATGGGCTTTCGGACCCGACATATATATATTGTGGTTTATAATGTCGTCGGGTCCGACCCTTATGGCATGTGTTATGTGCCCATATGGAGTGCGATAAGTGAAAGAGGGATGGTTTATGTGTTTTGTGAAGGGTTTCCTTTGTAAAGGGATTATAATGTGACAATGATGCGATGAAGGGTTTTGCGAGTTAAACCAACAAATGATTATGATAAGGGTAGGGATGATGGTTTGAGCGGCGCCAACGCACCATTCACATCTGTGAGGATCAAAAGATCCCGATGAAGGGAGAGGATAAAGGGACAGGCTGTGTCATGAATGATCCATGCAGCAGAGGTATATTTAATGGCTTAGCCATCAGGCCTTGAAAATTTGACTCGGTAAGAAGTTGACATCCATGTGATATAACAGATCATTCCGAAAGATGAAAAATCAAACTTCTAGGGGACCCATTGGAAATTTGTTGTAAGGGAATGTTTCAATAGGGTGGTAGTTGTGGCCACAACACAGCAAAATCTTGGCGAAACATCATGCAGAATTGCATATCCGAACACCCAATTTGGATAATCTAGATTTTTGCACCCTTTCGAGACCTCCTTGCTGCTCAAGGCGGGGTCCCAACCTGCTGCTAGGATAGGTTACTGCTATGCATGATGTTTTATGAACTATTCTTCCAATCCTCTCTCCCTTTCTTTGACGCAGATAGTCCTTTATATATGCTGGTGGTAAATCTCTCAATTCCCAGGCAGTTCTAAACCAACGACAAGTTTAGCAGGCAGGTATGTTTTCTTTAATACAGAGGATCATAGGTTCCACATAATATGTGGAAACAAATCTCATAAATATGGAAAAAATCTTAGCTAAACATTTAACCCAACAGCCTTTTAATATCAGCATTTTTCCAATCGACGTTTCCAATCGGCGGACAAACTAAAATCTCATACATCAGACACCATGCGATAACTGTGGACTCGACGAACTATTAACTGTGATATATAATATATCAGGTTCAGGAGTCCATATCGCAAATCGCAATTGGCGGAAACCAAAATTAGTACAACATGCAACTTCTTTCCCCTTTGTGAAATGCGATTGCAATATCACAAATCCAACATAATTATGCAATTGCGATATATCACACCACAACTAAGACTTGCTTTAGGGGCCAATTCTTTCACCTTCTCCTTTTGCGATGGGCAATTTTGATTTGATCGCATCACAACCATGGCTTGATTGGGGTTGATTTTATTTAGGATGTGACCTCTTCCTTCTGCGATCTACGATATGCAGGACCAATGGTATCCTGCCACTTGGCACTTCCCCATTCATTGAGAGTGTCTGCCATGTCATCTCCTCCTCACACGTGTCCAAGTAAAACAAAAACTTTGACTTGATCTAACTTCTTCATATGAACTCAGATTGGAGTGTCATTCACACCATTGGAATCAGGATGACGAGAATTCCAATCGATGCTAAATTTATCCAAATTCTTCCACTTTGAAATTGTGAGGCTTTTACCATACCACTGGTACTTTTTGAAGATCCACCTGGATCATTAGTAGCTGAAACTTCTGAGTTATTTTTACAGAACTGTTTCTCTTGAAATTATGCTTTAGGATTTCAACTGTAATCACTATTAATGCATAGGTGAGTTTCCTTTTCAATCCAACTTTTACATTCTGCAATTAGATTAATGCTTACATTTCTATAAGTAGCATATAATTTACATTCTGCAAGTAGATTAATGTTTCCATTTCTACAAGTAATATAGCCTTTACATTCCTGCAACTAGGGTTAGCATTTACATTTTAACAAATAGAATCTTCATTCCTTTTGCAAGTAGAATAATATTTCCATTTCTGTAACTAGAACAAAACTCTCTTTTTACGCAATTTCCTTCCTTGAGTTAGCTGATAGAGTGGTATTTATATTCCTTGGTTTGATCCATTGCTTGAAGGTGGCATGAGTATAAATTAACCTACTGTGAATATAACATTGTCACCTCTTAAGTTTGTACAAACCCCAGGTTGATAATTAAATTTGGTAGCCTTGGGAGTTGCAACACTCTTGTTGCAATACTGGGACTCATCATTTTTTGGCACCATTGCCAAGGAGGTGTCCAAGTAGGTGTGGTTTCTACTTAGAATTCACCTTTATTTTTCATATTTTTGTTGCTTTGCATCAACTTTGTCTGATCTGAAAAAAAAAATAAAAAAAGAGAAAAATAAAATAAAATTTCATGCCTCGTAGGAGTAGGGATAATCAAGGGAAATTTATACCAAAAACCCCCACCCCTTCAAGTAGTCAACCATCCCTCTTCTTTGGTGAATGTGAAATTCCCACTTTAACCACAGGGTAGTTAGAGAATCCTTTAACTGAGTAACCATGAATATTTGAAGAAACTTTATTACCTATCCAAAAAATGGCCGAGAGTAGGTAGACTAAGATCTTCCCTATCCCAGAAACTAATGTGGAGGCCAGAATGAAGAACATAATCCCCACTGTCCTTTGAGGACCTTGACACATTCATGTTCGATTTTGTTGTAGTTTGTAGGACCTATGATTATATTTTTGATGAACATAAGTTGAAGTTGTTTCCCTTCACCCTCAAGGATACAACCTTGCACTGGTTCATGAGACTACCTGGAGGAAACATCACTACTTGGGAACAAATGCATCGAGCCTTTAATGAGAAGTACATGGACTATTGTAGGTCTAAAGAGATAAAAGAAGAGATATTTAGGATGACCCTAGGGCTAGAAGTGTTTAGTCCCTATAATACTAGTGTATCCCCCTTATTTTTATTGTCATTGTAGCCTTCTATTGTTATTTTTGTGCCCTTACATTATTATTTTTATGTAGGCTCTGATTATATTGTGACCCCTTAGACTCCCATATATACCAAGTTGGTATTATCATTTGTATCAGCCAAGAATTGTTCATTTATATAATGTAAAGGAGGTTTCCCCCTTGAATAGGATAATTTTTAAGTCATTGATATATCTTTTTTTCTATTTTGTGAGCTGGTTGCATAACATTTGGTATAAGAGCTTTGGATTCTAGGGCTTTGTTTCTTTAAACAGGTCATCTTGGAATTTTTGGTATAGATATTTTTCTACGAATATTCAGAAGTTGAAATTTAAACCATGTTTATTAGAAATCGTGATGAACTTCATGTAGAAATTACATAGCTTTTTATTCTATATTTTCTGAGATATGGTCTGAAGAAGTTAGGATTTTTGTAGGCTCCAGAATTTAATCTCAAACAACTAACCTAGGGAAAATCAACATAACTCTCTCTAAGAATCAAATTTCGATTTCATAAGAAGAAAATAAATGTGCACAAACTTTTATTTTTCTTGTATCATTTTTAGTTCCGAAGGTCGAAATAGTGACACATGGCATTCCATACGAGTTTGCTCTACTGAACCAATCTATAATGAAGTCATCATGGGAGATTGGACATAACTATTTCTTATAGAATCCAATCTCAATATGACTTGTGGGGTTGGAAAGAAGACTTATATGGATACCAAAAGACAAAATTTTGGACCTTGTGTATCTAAAATTACAGAGATACAATAGTTTCAATATTGAGCTCCTAAAAAGTAAGAAAAATGTGTGTATTTGTTTTAAATTTTTCATAACTTTTGTTTGAAAAATCAGTTTGAAGTGATTCAAAGGGCATAGTGAAGCATAAATATCATTGTTTGATTCAAAAATGCCTCAAAACGAAAAAATGGACACACCTATTAAGAAAACATAAATATTTTATACGACGCATGAAGAAGAGGAAGAAATGCAACATAATATATAAAAATTACGAGACCAAATGCAACAAATTTTGCTCTCACAAAAGTAACAAAAAATGAATTGGAAGGCATGATGAATGTTAAGATAGATGGTATAAAAAGGTACATTGGAGTTTTAAATGATGGTTTAAGAGAAGACATGGAAGTATTGATGAATATCAAGATAGAAGGGTTGAAGGAAGGTTTGACAAAGTTTCTAGAAGAAAGACTTCCCAGTGGTGACAAGGTAATCCATGAATATCATGATGAGGAAAAAATGAATATGAATTATGATTTTAGAGAATCCAATATTAGGTTTAATAACCACCACATTCCAAATATCGATATGAGGAAGTTTGATGACAAGGACCCAGTAACATGGATATTACAGACAAAGCAATATTTTGATCTCGATGATGTTAAACACACACAAAAGGTACACATTGCATCTTTATATTAGAACCTATTTGGTCAATTCAATGTCCTTGAATTGGCAATCATAAATTGTCAACCAGGGTGCATACACTAATGAAGTACAGGTGCACAATATGTGCTTAGAAGTTATTCATTAGGTCGTTATGTATTTGTTAGGATCTAAACTCAAGATGGGGGCAATGTTTGTTAATTGTATTAGTGTTGTAATTCTTATGGATGTTGATTAAGTTTCCTATGAATTAATCTCTATCCAATTAGTTCGTAGATGATGTGAGAGTGATTTTTCTTATGCTAGATTGTTTGGGATTTTTGACCTTAAATCTCTATGTTGCAACTCCTAATTCTCTAAGTGCAAAAAGAAACCTATTTTATCAGCTCTGAAGGAATACCATTGAACTCAATTGTGTTAGGAGGGGTCCTCTCGTTTGTTCAATTTCTACTCAAACAAAGTAACGCAAGCAACATATATATTGTGAATTGAGAACACTTAAATTACGTTGGATAATAAGAAAAGGAAAGAACTGTACAGTACTAGGTATAAAGAAAATTAGATAATAGTCTAAACCAGGTATAAAGCAAATTAAAGTTCTTATGTAGATAACAATTCATTGGTGAGATCATTATGCAGCATTGTCACACAAAACAAAGCAATTGAAGAATTAAAGGAAGTCAAATTGTATTTGGTAAAAACCTACCACTGTTTGTAGGGGCCCTCCACATAGCAGTTTAGAGCTTCAAATCAACACAACACTTGCACACGAAAACCAATTTAATTCACAAACTATTGATAAACATATCATTCAGCGCGCACCCAAATAACAGTGCGGCCACTAGCTTTATAGCAGGTCTCTTGGCATAACTGTATGAATATTTTAAGCCTAATATCTCTTAATCCTATCTAAACTTATATTGTTAAACCATCGTTTTTCTATTCTGAAAGAAAAACGATAAGGTTTCAGCTGATCTCAGGTTCTGTCTGCGTTAATTCGGTGGTTGACTTGGAGTTTGACCGTGATCTCCATTGCTTCTTTTGGCAAACAGTTTCGAGTGGATAGGAAGGTATCCATGAGGATTCATCCTCTATCCATCCACACCTTTCGCTACTAACCTGGAGCTCTAGAACCTCACGAACAATGAAGACAACTACGAAATCTAGGACTAGCTGCGGAGACAGATTGATTCGGTAGCCAATTGTAACATTAATTAAAACAATAGGGTATACAGTTGAATATGAATAATAAAACATACTAATGCATACCTTCATCAAAACCTGGTAGATATGGCTTTATTTAAGGGGTAAATATATATGAAAAAGAGAGGATATTTAGGAAAAAAGGATGTCATGGTAGGACAATCTTCAGACTCTACATTCCCCTGGACTGGAGATGTTGTATGTCCTCATACACTTCTTCCTTGTCTTTTTCTTGTGCCTCTTGTTTGTCATCTCCGTGTTTGATTGTTTTCTTCTTTTTGGCAGAGATTGGCATTCTAGGCTTCCTCATTAGAATTTTGTACTTTAAATTGATTATCTCTCTCTGCATAATTCTGTTCTCTTTCTTTAGCTTCTCGTTTTTCTTATACCACAAACTTAGATGTAGGATCAGTTTGTCACTCTTGGCAATCTGTATCTCACTCTATCTCTTTAGGGCTTGATTTTCATTTTTAAGATACCGATTCAATGTTTCTAGTTCAAAGATTTCCTGCTTGCTTCATTCACCTGGTTGCTTCCTTCTCTAGGGCTCTGTATTGTTTCCTTTGTTGTTGTCACCTTCCTTTCTAGTGACTCTATGTAGTCATAGATTTCCTGCTGTGTGGGGTCAATTCCTAGACTATGTATCAAGCTAGCTAGAGGTGAGATGTAAGGCTGTGGTGATGATCTTGGTGACCCTTTTGGAGAATTCCCAGGGCTTTCAATTGACTCATCCTCTATTGGATCAATCTTTGTTGGAGTGTTCTCTATTGGCTCCTCTTCAGTTGGCTCCTTTTCATTTAGCTCATTTTCCTCAAGGTTAATGTAGTTTGTAGTCTTTGAAGTTGTTTGTGGAATCGTGCTCCTTCTCAACCCTGGGGTTTGTGTTTTCTGCACTTTCCTCCTCTTATTTTCTGATTTTTCTTCTAGAGGAGAGGTTTTAGTTTGTGAGAACTCTTCTGTACCTGGGCTAGCTTTCTTTCTTCTAGGGTTTCCCCTCTTCATTCTCTGCAAAATTTTTACTATAGGCAGCTCTTCTTCTATTACCTCTGTCTGAGTTTGAGGTGCCTTTTCCTTTATCATTTCTATGGTTCTCCTTCTCACTCCGAGGGCCTTGCTACTACTTGGTTTTTTTGGGGATTTTTCCTCAAAATGGTTTCTTATTAGGAAACTCTCCCAGTCATCCCCTATACTTTGAAGTCGAAATTCGACCAATATTTTTACCAAACCATGATGATACATGGTGTTTTCTATGCATTGAATTTTCTTCTGAACATTTGTAGCCATTTTCCTGAGGCTATTCAAGAGGAAATAGGGGAGGTTCATCTAATGATCCTCGAGGAAGTGCATCATCATTCTAACATGATAAAAATACATCTGCCTGAACCTACCCTCAGGAGTGATAAACTTCTAAAGCACAACTAATAAGTTTCTCCATTTGTTTTTAAGAGTAGAGATTGTAATACCTTTTTTGTAGACCGTGGTGTCCATGTTCGGATTCTTGAGGAAAACCTTCTAGTCCTCACTGTCAATCCTTCTATTTTTAAACCATTTTTCTCCATGTCTTGGCAACTTGGTGGCCTCAACGATCATAGAGTCCGTTACTGTGAGTTTTATGTCCCCAATTTTAGCCTCCATTCCATCGAATGAGCGCTCAAATTTCTTGGTTACCTCTTTGTGGAAGCCGTTAGATTTCTCAATGAACTGCAACCATTGTCATCTTTGCAGAAGCTCCCTAGTTTGTGGGTACCCCTCTAGGAATTGCTTCCCTACTGGCTCAGTTCAAACAATTACCCCCATGCTGAAGGATGCTTTGCCTTGAAGATTGGCTACCTTGACAGGAAAATGGGACTGGTAGGGTTTGCTAGTTGGTGGAAAGATGGAATGATTATGAAAGAATAGAGTAGTGTAAGAATAGGGAAGAACGGATGGATTTATCAAAAGGATTATGGGAATGAATTCGACCATGAGGCACATTCAAACTTATGTTTTGGTAATTAATTTGGCAGATTTGGCACAAGGTCGTGACATGAATTTTAGAGTTGTGGCATATGATATTTCGTCAGGCGGCCATTACCCTTAGGTTACAATGGTTTCACTTTAGTACTATATTTTCTTACTCATACATGCTATATAACCTTCCTTATTGTTAAAGTAAAGTAGCACGTACCTTTTAATTTTCTATTTCTAACCTTATTTTTTTCCTTTAATCTCCTGGAGGTGCCTTGTTGTCATCTGTCCTTTAATCTAGATCACCAAGTATTCATGCAGACCTCAAAATTTTTAGGTCGCAGAAATTTTTGTAGCTGCAAAAACTTGTCCAAGCTGCGGGAAGTTGTTCAAGCTGCGAAAAGTTGTTGTTTTTGCAGCTTAAGAGAATGAAAGCTTTAGTAGATGAACTTCTTCTTCTTTTTTTTTTTTTTTTGTATAAGCATGCCAACAACATGTTGGTTTTCATGTTTATACATTTTTTTTTCATATATATATATATATATATATATATTTTATTTGAAGAACAAACTGAATGAAAATTTCTAAGGTGGAAAAGAAGAGGAATTCTTCTTGACCATCTTCAGTTCTGAATTATCTTGAAATATTTTAACAAATTCCTCTCTTGTTAATGGTTTCTGGTAAAGCTTGAGTTGATGTCCATTTACTAATAGAGGAGTTCTTTCTTCATCAATAGTCCTGATTCTAACTGCACCATTGTCAAAGACATTCTCAACCTCATAAGGTCCAAGCCAATGGGTTTGGAATTTTCCTTGAAATTTTTTGAATTTTGAATCAAAGAGAAATGCCCAATCTCCCAGATGAAACTTCCTTTCTTTAATGTACTTATCATGCCATCTTGACCTCTGTTGTTGCACTAAGCTGGTCCTCTAGAAGGCCTCTTATCTGATTTCATCGAGCTCATTTAATTGTGTCATCCTTTGCTTCTGGGCTTTTAACAAGTCAAGATCTAACTGGACTGTTGTCTTATAGGTTTGGATCTGGAATTCTATTGGAAGTAAGACTTGCTTCCCATAAACAAGTTCATAGGGAGTATGTCCTGTAGTATTCCTCCATGTAGTCCTATAGGCCCATAAGGCTTCTGGAAGCTTTTCCACCCAGTCTTTCCTATGTAGATGTACAGTCTTTGTAAGGATAACCTCGATCACCTTATTTGTGGACTCAACTTGTCCATTGGCTTGTGGATGGTATGGAGTTGACTTCCGATGTTTTATCTTGTATTGGTCCACAAGCTTCTGCACTAGTCTGGATGTGAACTATGTCCCTTGATTTGTTACAATTTCTCTTGGAACACCAAAACGAGTAAAAATATCCCCAAAAAGAAATGAAACTACAATATTTTTAGTAGCAAAAGGAAGTGCTTTAGCTTCTACCCATTTAGTGACATAATTAGTACATACCAAAATATACTTCTTTTGCTTTGAAGGTGGGCTGATTGGTCCAACATAAACCAGTGCCCATTTTTCAAATGGTTCGATAAGTACCTATGGTTGTAGTGGAATCTCATTTGAAAGAGTAGGTTTTCCCATTCTCTGACAACTGTCGCATCTCTTAAAATATTCCTTGGTGTCCCTGAAAATGTAGGGCCAATAATATCCTAAAAGCAGGATTTTGTAAGTAGTTCTCTTGTCAGAAAAATGTCCTCCACATGGCTCATCGTGACAAGCTTTTAATATCTCTAGTATTTCATCCTCTCGAACACATCTTATGATGATGAGGTCTGGTCCTGTCTTATATAATTCCTCATTTATCCATGAGTAGGATGTGCTATTGTGGACTATTCTTATTTTTTATCTAGGAGATAAATGAAATGGCGTTTTTCCCGTGGCCAAATAGTTAGCAATATCTGCATACCAAGGTGATTTAGTAGATATTGCAAAGAGATATTCATCAGGAAATTTATCTTCTACGAGTCGATCATTGGTTTCATTTTGTATTCTAGATAGAAAATCGACAATTGTGTTCTATTTTCCTGGTTTATCTAGAATGGTTATGTTGAATACCTGTAAAAGTAGGAGCCATCTAGTTATTCTTCCATTAGTGACTGGTTTATTCATTAGGTATCTAATGGCAGAACGGTCTGTGTGGACAAAGGTTTCATAGCCAATTATATAATGTCTGAATTTATTAATAGCATGAATTACAACTAAGAACTTCTTTTCAGTTACAGTGTAATTTAACTCTGCAGGGGTTAAATTTTTACTAGTATAATAAATGGCATAAGGAGTGAGATATTTTTGTCTTAAAACAACTCCTAAGGCTGAATCTGAAGCATTTGTTTAGATATGGAAAGGCAATTTCCAATTAGGTCCTTTTAAGATGGGTGCTTAAAAAATTCTCTGTTTCAAAGGAAGTTTGACATTCGGAATCCCAACTAAATTCACAGTCTTTGGTGAGTAATTTAACGATTGGGTATGCAATTTTTGTGAAGTTTTCTATAAATATTCTATAGTATCTAGTAAAACCGAGAAAACTTCTAACATCCTTTTGACAACTTGGCACTGATAACTTGGAAATGACTTCCACCTTAGATGAGTCTACCTTAATTCCATCTTCAAAAATATGGTGACCTAAAACAATTCCCTTGTTAAACATCATGAAACATTTTTCATGGCTTAATGAGAGGTTTGTTTCTTGACATCTTATTAAGACTTTCTCCAGGTTTTCTAGTGCTTCATTGAAAGAATCCCCATAGACTATGAAATCATCCATGTACACTTCCACACAATCATGGATAAGGTCAGAGAAAATGCCAAGGACTGCCCTTTGGAATGTTGTTGGAGCATTACATAACCCAAAGGGAAGTACCTGGTAAGCATAAGTTCCCCATGGACAAGTGAATGTGGTTTTATCTTGGTCTTCAGGGGCCACCTGAATTTGGTTGTATCCACTGAACCCATCCAAGAAGGAAAAATATTTTTTCCCTGCTAAACTATCTAAAACTTGCTCTATGAAAGGTAACGGAAGGTGATCTTTTAATGTCACTTTATTCAACTCCCTGTAATCGATGCATACTCTTCATTTTACATTCTTTTTAGGGATGATTACTAGGGGTGAAACCAACTCGCTGTCAGATATTGGATAAATGAAATTTACATTTAATAATTTCTGCAATTCTTCCTTAACAATTTCTTTTAGATTTGGGTTCATTCTTTGTTGAGTTTGTCTAACTGGTCTTGCATTTTGTTCAATTGTAGATATGAGGTATGCAAGTTTTAGGGTCAGTCCCTCTCATGTCAGTGTATTCCCATGCAAAAGCAGAAGAGTGTTTCTGTAAAATTTCTATCAATTGTTTCTTTTGCATGTCTTCCAAATTTTCATTGACATTTAAGGTTTTTCCTGGAAAGATTTCTATCGAGGAATTACCAAATTTTTCCATGGAAAACAATGAATTACTTGTTTATAGTAGAGATATTCATTTCGACTACGCTCATAATGTGAGGAAGATTCATTATTTTCTAGTAAATTCAAAAGTTTGTCTTCCTCTTTTACTTGTTCAGTGACAAAAATAGGTTTTATATCTTCTCCATCTTCTATACATTCTTTAGTTTTTGTATCTATTGTTGTTCTTGCAGGGGGGTATAATGTAAATTTCTTTGTAGAATTTCCATTTGAGATAAAGATATCACTTGACCTACAGCTGATAAATGTGTTTGCTGTAGCCAACAAAGGCCTTCCTAGAATTAATGGATGTCCTCCTAGATTGTTCTTGGGTGTTAAGACCATGAAATCAACAAGATATCCCCAAGAATCTAAAGATACACAAACATATTCTAACACACCATCTGGTTTAATAACAAATCTATTTGCTAATTGCAACAAGGTTGGTGTGTATTGAAGGTTAGGAAGCCTAAGTGTGTCCATAACTTGTTTGCTCATTATGTTTATGGCTGCTCCTAGGTCAATCAACGTGTTTGGTATTTTAGTTCCATTGATGTGAATTTTTACAATGGAGCTTCCTGGGTCTAAATATTTTTTAATTGTTGTCTTCCCCATCATAACATCTGCAATTTTTCCGACTAACTGAATTCTTTTTATATCTTTTCTTCTTCTCCCTGATCGTTGTGTACTTAATTCCTTAATTTTTTTTGCAAAAAATGGTATTTATTTTATGGCTTTCAATAAAGGAATCTTAATACAAACATTTCTCAATTCATCCATCATATTGTAATTCGAAAAGATAATTTGTTTCTCTACTCCTTCATCGATTTTCAGCCTTTCTAGGAAAGGTGGTTTAACTGATATTGAAGGTTGTTCTATGATAGGAGAATCTATTAGAATTTCTTCTGTTTGTTTAGTTTCTTTTTGAGGGAGAGAAGTCTCCCCTTCTTCTGATTGATTCTTATGTTTTTGAAGATCAAATTTTGTTTTTTGAATGAAAACAAGATGCTTTTTTGGTAATACTCTTCCAGACCTTAATTGGACATTGTTTAGGTCTAGTGGGGTTATCACATAAGTTTGAGGATTATGACCCTCCATGTTGTATACTCATTGTTGTGGTATCTTATTATTAAGAGTTGGAAGCGGTTGAGCGGGTAATTGATTTGATTTTGTGGAAATGGTAGGGAAAGCTGCGGGTTTTGATTATGTACTGGGACTTGTGGCAATTTATTAGCTTGAGGAATTTGATTGGATGGGGTTAAAAATTGTGGTGGAAGGTAGGATGGCAAGTATTGTTGATATTGAGCATAGGCTCCATAATGATTTTGCCATCCTTGATTCCAAGGTTGTGATTGTGGTAGAGCCCAAGGCTGCCAGGCTGAATTCCAATTACTTTGTGAAGACTGGGCAAATTGTTGTGGTCTTTTTCCATGAGATTGATTTGGTTGGGGGTTTTGCTATGGTCTTTTGGCTATAAAGTAGAGAGGGTCTACTAGTTCTGAGATTCCTTCCTCATTGAATACAACCTTAAGATCCAGTAAAGATGGAAATTCCTTTGTATCATGATTATCTACACATATGACATAGGTTTCTATGGCTTTTGAGTCTAAGGGACACTCTCTCAGGGCATGTTTCTTCTGACATTTGGGACAGAAGATGGATAATGCAACATTTTTCGGAATTTTTCTTGTTTTGTATTTTAAGGGTGTCTATTTGTTAACTTAGGCTCCCTAAAATATATGTTTTAAAGGTGTCAAGCAAATTTCCTATTTTTTCCCTACTAATTGTCCCAGCTGTAGACTTGTTTATTCTTGATAAGAGAGGGTCCCTAGGACTCTTTCCAACTCTTGCTTTTCCCCTTGAGATATGTACACATAAATCACAAATATCTGCAAACAGTAGTTGGGAAATATCTCCTTTTCCAGTTATTTTAAGGAGATTGATCCATTCATCTTTAACGACTCTGAGTAAAAGATATTTTAAGGTTTCTTCATCCAAATTATCCATTTTTTCTCTTTTAACATTATAAACAAACCTTTCTACCAAGTCTTCAAGATTCTCATCTTATTTTTGTGTCATTTTGAAGACTTCATCTTTAAGGTTACTAGGCATACAATAATCTCTATACTTGCCTAAGAAAGCCTCTTTCATCTGTGCCCATGTTGTTATGGAATGCACTCCTAGACTCATGAACCATTTTAATGCTGAGTCTTTTAATGTGGTGGGGAACAATTTCAACTTTTGAGCATCATGCAGATAGTCATATGATCTGCATAATACTTCAAATTCGAAGAGAAATGTCTCTGGATCTTCGTTTCTTTTACCATGGAAATTAGGAAGAATCGAGGGTGATATATTTTTCATTGTGAGGGTTGTATCTTCATCAAGAATAGGGAATCCCGAAGGATCTTGATTTCCTCTACCTCTACCCCCTCCTCTATATCTACCTCTTCCTCTTCCTCTACCTCCAATCCTATCTTCTTTGCCATGGACATTGTGTACTTCTCCTTCCCCTTCTTTAGCCATGATAGATTCTTCGGAGCTAAGATAGTGTTCTTCTAATATTTCTGGTTCCTCTATCAATGGTTGTTCAGAATAAGTTTCCAATTCCTCTTCTTCACTAGGAATTTCTAATTCTTCTCCCACAATTTGTTCACCAGTGGGGGATAGAAAGATTACTCCTGTGGTTGGGGATGTAGGATTTTCTTCAATTACAGCTTCAGTAGAAGAAGTAGGTTAAGTTCTGTATTGAATTTCTAATCTTGATACTTCAGGAAGTCTTTGCCGACCTCTAAATGGAATTCAGGTTCGAGTAGGTGGTGTGGAATCTCGAAATCGTGGTGGAGTGAGTGGATTTGTGGGAATTAAACTTCTTCCTCGTCCTACAAATCTACCCCTAGAGTCTCTAATGTTTTAAATTAATGATGGTTTTGTTTTTTTTTTACTTCTAATTGTACTTCCCCGGCAATGGCGCCAAAATGTTTGGTCAATTCAATGTCCTTGAACTGGAAATCATAAATTGTCAACCAGGGTGTGTGGACTGATGAGGTACGGGTGCACAATATGTACTTAGAAGCTATTCATTAGGTCCTTATGTATTTGTTAGGATCTAAACTCAAGATGGGGGCGGTGTTTGTCAATTGTATTAGTGCTGTAATTCTTAGGGATGTTGATTAAGTTTCCTAGGAATTAATCTCTATCCAATTAGTTCGTAGATGATATGAGAGTGATTTTTCTTATGTTAAATTTTTCGGGAATTTTGACCTTAAATCTCTATGCTATAGCTCCTAATTCTCTAAGTGCAAAAAGAAACCTATTTTATCAGCTATGAAGGAATACTATTGAACTCAATTGTTTTAGGAAAGGTCCTCTTGCTTGTTCAATTTATACTCAAACAAAGTAACACAAGAAACATCTATATTGTGAATTGAGCACACTTAAATTACATTGGATAATAAGAAAAGGAAAGAACTGTGTAGTACCAGGTATAAAGAAAATTACATAATAGTCTAAACTAGGTATAAAGAAAATTAAAGTTCTTATGTAGATAACAAGTCACTAGCGCGATCATTATGCAGCATTGCCACACAAAACAAAGCAATTGAAGAATTAAAGGAAATCAGATTGTATTTGATTAAAAACTTGCCACTATTTGTAGGGGCCCTCCACATAGCAGTTCAGAGCTTCAAATCAACACAATACTTGCACACAAAAACCAATTTCATTCACACGAAATTCACAAACTGTTGATAAACATATCATTCGGTGCACACCCAAATAATAGTGCGGCCATTAGCTTTATAGTAGGTCTCTTGGCATAATTGTATGAATATTTTAAGCCTAATATCTCTTAATCCTATCTAAACTTATATCGTTAAACCATCATTTTTCTATTCTGAAAGCAAAACGATAAGGTTTCAGCTGATCTCGGGTTCTGTTCTGTGTTAATCCGGTGGTTGACTTGGAGTTTGATCGCAATCTCCTATGCTTCTTTTGGAAAATAGTTTCGAGTGGATAGGAAGGTATCCATGTGGGATTCATCCTCTATCCATCCGCACCTTTTGCTGCTGACCTAGAGCTCTAGAACCTTGTGAACAATGAAGACAGATACAGAATCTTGGATTAGCTGCAGAAGCAGATTGATTTGGTAGCCAATTGTAACTTTAATTAAAACAATAGGGTATGCAGTTGAATATGAACAAGAAAACATACTAATGCATACCTTCATAAAAACTTGGTAGATATGGCTTTATTTAAGGGGTAAATATATATGAAAAAGAGAGGATCTTTAGGTAAAAAGGATGACATGGTAGGACAATCTTCAAACTCTACAGAACCCAATGAGTTTATATGGTATCGATGGATTTTTTTCTCGTAAAACTCTTGTCACTTGGTCAATTTTTACAAAGGAAATGATAACACATTATGAGGATACAAAGAGAAACACATTCTTTAGCCAATTGATAAATCCCAAACAAAAGGGTTCAATCACGGAGCACATTGAGGACTACTAAAAATTGAATATCAGGATAACTGATATTCCAAAGGAGCATAGGATTGATGTATTGATAGGGAATTTAAAGGATAACATCTAACATGAGGTTCACCTTTGGGAACCTGATTCATTGGAGAAGGCATTTAAGTTGGCAAGAAAAGTTGAAAGAAAAATTATGGAAACAAGGAAGTCTACCACTTACAACTATAAAAATGGAAGTGTTGCTATGCCTAGCCTTCCACAACCTACAATGTTAAAACCAAAAAAATGGAGGAAAAAAGAGCAAAAGGGCTTTGTTACAATTGTGATAGAAGTTACACTAAAGGTCATAAGTGTGTTGAGAAGAAATTATTCTACATAGATTATGAAGAGGAGGAAGAAAAGGAATGAGAAACATCAAAAGAGGAGGATATACACAAGGAGGCAACCCCAGAGAAATAAGAAATGACCCGAGCATATCTTGTAATGCGATGGCAGGAATTACCACTCCTCAAAATCTCAAGATAGAAGGATATATCAAGAAGAAAAAGGTAATAGTGTTGATTGATTCAAGTAGTACCCATAATTTTATTCATTGTAAGATAACCAAGGAATTAAAGTTCTTCCCATATCCAACACCAGAGTGTCAAGTGATGGTTGAAAATGGAGGAACTATAAATTTCTCTGGAAAGTGTTATAATATCAAGCTAACCATGGGAGAATATGTATTGAATAGTCCAATGATTTCCATCCAATGGGTGGTTTTTGTAGCGGCTACAACACCCTCCAAAATTTTTCCCTGTACTCAAATTTCGGAGCCTATTATGGATCATGTGATCAATTTTTCCTTAGTCACATATTGGTAAGATGATGATCTCAAGCTCCCCTTTATGATCTTAAGAGCCATTCATGATTTTATCTTTCTACAATATGTGTCATATTTGGGGATGGGGATTATCTCTTGTTATGCAAAGGGAAGTTTGTTTTGCTTCAAGGGGAAATCTACCCAGCCTCCCTTAGCATTCAAAACCGCACAGTGGTTTCTTCCAATGTCCTTCCCTCGGCCGCAAACCCATTATCTCCAGAAATTGAGTAGTTTTGTCCCTCAGCTACCCAGTCTGCCTTGCATCCTGAAATGGCGCAGATGTGTCCTCCCAGGACTTCATCTCGCAATAGTGCCTTGCATCCTGAAACTACACAACTTTTTCCCTCAACTACTCAGTCTGCCTTGCATCCTAAAACTGCGTAGATGTGTCCTCCCAGGGCCTCATCCCAATGTAGTTCCTTACATCCTGAAACTATGTATTTTTGCCCCTCAACTGCTCAGTCCACCTTGCATCCTGAAACTGTGCAGATGTGTCCTTGCAAGGCGTCATCCCACATCAATAACTGGCCACTAAAACTGCACAGATGTGTCTCTCAGTGATCACAAGAAGGATGACATGCTAAAGGACTCTTAAGGAGATGAGGAAGAAGATAAGAAGAATAAGGAACCGAAGGTATGATAGAAGTTCAGGAACACATGAAGACTCCATCTGATGCATAACCCTTTGGAGGGTAAGTATGGAAAACAAAGCGCATATTTTGAAATACAGCTCTTAGTGTTGCTTGAAGGACTGCTTATCATTGTCATATTGTTTTGTATTCAATGACGGGCATAGTTGCAAGCCTTGAAAGCCATTCCATGTGTTTCCTCTAAGTGTCTTTCTCCCTTTTTCTTTCTCAACCAACTATCATCTTTTGGCATTTTGATTGCTTTGTCAAGCTTGTGATCTAGTTCTGGTGATTTCGAGGGTTTGTCTTTGTGTGTTTTGGTTTTCCTAGATATGTGAACATCTGTCATACTCACACAAACAGTTGTAAGCACTATCATGCAGGTGTCATCATGGTCATCCAAAGGTCTATCCCTAGTGTCACACTTTCCACTTTTAGATCTAGACAATCCCACAAAGGGTCACGCTTTTCTATGTTGCCACGGTGGTTAGCGTTGTCATGTTGTTGAAGTACGCTAAGTGTGTGATCACAATGTCGAGTCATCTCAAGTTCACTTGCCTCTCACACTTAGCCACTTTCTTGAAAATCTCTTGACATAACAACTTCACTTCCACAAACCCCGACTGAGCTGCACTATGTAGTATCAGCCCTCAGTGGTGCTGCTCTGCTATCTAGAACTGAACAATGCATGAGGTTTTCCTCCCAATCAGTTGCACTGTGCAATCCCAGAGGTGAGCAGCCTGTCTTCCTTTCCATAACTCTGCATAAACTTCCTCACTGCCTATCTGAACTACTCACTTCCCAAGAACAATCATCAAGCCTCCTTGCTTCTTGCTGGAACCCCACATTACATAGAAACCTGAGCTTACATTGCTCCTTGAAATTGCGTAGAGATGTCCTCCCAATGAATTCCCTCAGTTGGGACTCACTTCTCTCAAAAACTACGGATAACTGTCTGTTGGTCCCTCTGTTGTCCTGCCTTGTCTTCCCTTTGGAAACTACACAAAGGTGTCCCTCAGGTTCCCACCTTGCAATTTCCACTGGTGTCCTTAACTACGTAATTCTGCCTCTCAGTGGCCTCTGCGCAGTTTTCCTGGACATTGAAGATTGTGCCCCTGAGTTCTTTGTCCAAGCTCAAGTTGCCCTTTGTATAGTCTTAGTGACTAATCCCCCCTCCCTGTCACCTAGAACTGCTTAGTGCAGAGTCACTGGGCCCTCTTTCCAGCCTATCATCTGTCCCGGGCCCCGAACACAGAAAACAATGCATCATGTTAGACTAGGAGGTTTTGGATTTGATGTCATCCCGTCATGAGTGAATTGTAGGAATAGGTACATTGATAGATCATGGAGAGTGGACGAAGGGTATAAAGAAGGAGCACACATGCTAGAAGACTTACCTGTAGCTGGATGGATGAAAGAAGCGATAGGTGAAAGGAACACATGTACGAAGTCATCTTGCAAGACCAAGACCATCGAAGAACCCACAACATCAAGCCATGTAGAGGAGAAGACAAAGCACACCCGAGTGTACATCCATCACTTAGCAGTGCAACAAATTGACATGGACACCGCAGCCAACTAGTACATGTCAGCAATGTTGTGTCAAGTTGTGTGATAAGTTATCAAGGCCACATCACCACTATGAGCCATAACTATTGTAACTGAAAGTAATGTAAAGTGAAAGTCAAATGGACACATAGAAGAAGTTGAAAAGTCATGTCAATTGAAAAGTCATAGGAAGTTCAATGATCATGAGGGTAGTCCAAGAGGCACAAGGGTCAAGCATCACCTTTGGCTATATATATCCCTCCCATTGTATGAGTAAGGAATTTTCACCTTGGCTCCTCCCACATAGCCTTGAGAGTAGACAATCAGTTCTTTGAGGAGTAAGGAGTGGCTCCAATGTCCCACTACTAGGATTAGTGATGTATGGTGTACAAATGTGTCTTGGGACTTTTTCTTAATTCAGAAGCTTGTTAAGGCCAACACGTTTTCATGCATGTTTTGTAGATGTTTGTAAGACTATTCTTTCAGCATTTGTAATGCATGTTTGTTTCACCTGTACTAAGATAGTTGAACTAATTTGATTTTTTAGTACTTAAATTGTTGGGAATGTGCTATAGTGGTAATCACCGATGTCTCATCCTTGTTGATTACTCCACGAGATACTAAATAAGCCACCTTTGTGTATTGGTTATCACCGCTCTCACATCCTTGTGGAATACTCTTGGGGATACTCGACAGACCATCTTTGTTTTCTAGTTATAATGATTGTCACATCTGTGTGGACTAATCTTATGGGTGGTGTATGTGTTGTCTCCATCTCTTCAGTTTTAACGACTGTCACATCCGTGTGGACTACTCCGCTGGGTGGTGTACGTGTTGTCCCCTGCACTTCAGTTTTAACGACTGCCACATCCGTTGGGACTATTCCGCTAGATGCCAGACAGACCTTTCACTTCGCATGTGTCTCTTCGTGGGTGGAACTATTACCTCTCACTTAGAGGCTCACTTTACTCTCCCCCTTTACAGTAAGAGAACCGAGACACAAGTTACATTATGCACTCACTAGGCACACTTACCTTGATGTTTGAAGATACCAGCGCAACGCTCTCATGTGCTGACAGCTAGAGCCAAGGCATATCTCTAAGTATATGGAAACCAAGCCTTTATACCGGATGGGAATCCTACACTAAACAGTGTGAGGTCTAGTTTGGACTGCATTTCGGGAAGATACCCTAAATGCTGGTGGGTCCAACACTGTCAATAGTGGTGCTGATGTTGTATTAGGAGTCTAATGGTTACAATATTTAGGGACAATAACTTTCAATTTTCAAGAATGTTTCTTGAATTTTTGTTAGGAAGGAAAGGAATTTTAATTAAGGGGTATCATAGGGAAAACATGAAAGATAATAAACTCTAATGAAATGACAAAGCTTCTGAAGAAAGAACAACGTGGCATAATTGCACAGATACACTTAGTAGAGGTTGAAACATTGAAATCATCTATTTCTCTAGATATCCAAAAATCCTTGGATAATCATTCCAAGGTATTTGAGACTCCCAAAGGCATACCCCCTATTTGTGATCATGATCATGCTATTCATTTAATTCTAGGAAGTGTTCCTCTAAACATCAGACCTTACAAATATCCTTATGCCCAAAAGAGTGAAATTGAATGTGTGGTTATGGAAATGCTTGAGGTCGCTATAATTCAACCTAGTCAAAGTTTTTTCTCTGCCCCAGTAGTATTGGTGTACAAGAAGGATAGATCATGTCGTATGTGTCTGGATCATAAGGATCTCAATAAGATCACTATTAAAGATATCTTCCTATCATTGATGAACTGTTGGATGAATTACATGTAGCAATTTACTTCTCCAAGATGGATCTTTGTTCAGGATATCATCAAATTAGAATGAAGATTGAAGACATTTCAAAACAACATTCAAAACTCATGAGGGTGATTATGAATTTTTGGTTATGCCTTTTGGCCTTACTAATGCACCTTCCACATTTCAAGGTTTGATGAATTCAATTTTCAAACCCTTCCTTAGAAAATTTGTGTTAGTATTTTTTGATGATATACTAATCTACAACAATTCTTGGTAGGATCATGTTCAACATGTTGACAAGGTGCTCAAACTATTGGAGGAGAAACAATTATATGAAAAAACCTCGAAATGATTCTTTGGAGTGCATGAGGTGGAATATTTGGGTCATATTGTATATAATAAGTGTGTTAAGGTAGAACCTAACAAAATTAAAGCCATTAAGGATTGGAAAATCCTCACAACCATAAATCATCTTCGAGGATTTGTCGGGTTGATAGGGTATTATCATAAGTTTGTTAAGGATTATGGGAGAATAGAATAACCTCTAACAATATTACAGAAAAAAGATGCATTTTCTTGGACTTCAAAAGCAATTAAGTCCTTTGAACATCT
The DNA here is from genome assembly GCA_031772625.1 of Pinus tabuliformis. NCBI lineage: Eukaryota > Viridiplantae > Streptophyta > Pinopsida > Pinales > Pinaceae > Pinus > Pinus tabuliformis. Next base: position 114,416,254 of record CM062818.1, on the reverse strand, counting down.
TAAAGAGGTAATGTGCCAAGAACTGGTCTTAGCTATGCCATAATTCACGAAAACATTTATTATGGAATGTGATGCCTCAAGAAATGGAATTGTTGTTGTTTTAATGCAAGAAGGAAGACCCAATGCTTTTGAAAGTCGTCCAATCAAAGGAAAGTATTTACACAAAACTATTTATGAGAAGGAAATTTTGGCAATACTACATGCACTAAAGCAATGTCTACCTTACCTAATGGGAAGATAATTCTAGGTAAAAATATATCATGTTAGTCTTAAATACTTTTTGGAACAAATATTATCTTCAAAAGAGCAACAATAATGTGTCACAAAGATGTTGGTTTATGACTTTGAAATCATCCATAAAAAAGGGAAGAAAAATGATGTTGCAAATGCACTCTCAAGAAAGGATGAGGATGTGGAAGCATTGCTTTGTGTAATTTATATTATCCAACCTGATTGGATAACCAAAGTAGGGGATGAATGGAAGAATGATGAAGAGGTGTGGGCACTCATTCAAAAGTTACAACAAGATCCGAGTACATATGATACATTTAGTTGGAAAAATTATTCATTATGGTACAAATATCGCTTATATCTTTGTAAGAATTCCCAACTCAAGAAAAATATTATTTTGGAATTGCACACCTCCACCTTATGAGTGCACTTAGGATTTTTAAAAATTACCACAAGGTCAAGAAGTATTTTTTTAGGGATGGCATTAAATCTGATATTCAAAATTTTAGGCAGAATGTTTGGTTTACCAACAAAATAAAGTTGAGACAATTAAGATCCTGGGTCTCTTACAACCTTTAACCATTCCAAGTTAGCACTGGGGGGAGGTCTCAATGGAATTTATCGTAGGTTTACCTTAGTCTGAAGGAAAAAGTGTCATCATGGTCATGGTTGATATACTTACCAAGTATGCACACTTTTGTGCGTTATGTCATCCTTTTAAATCCAATATAGTTGCTACTGCATTTATGGAAATAATTCAAAAGCTACATGGAAACCCAAAGATTATTGTAAATGACAGATATCCTATTTTCATTGGAAATTTTTGAATGAAACTATTTTCTTGTCTTAGTACTCAATTAGCTCATAGCTCATCTTATCACCCTCAGTTTGATGGGAAAATTGGGACAATGAACAAATGTTTGGAAGGATATCTTTGTTGCTTTGTATGTCATAAACAAACTCAATGGGTCAAGTGGCTAACTCTAGATGAATGGTGATATAACACTTCATTCTATATTGTAACAAAAATGACCCCATTTATGGCACTCTATGAATATAATCCACCATCCATCACATCATATTGAAGATGAAATTCTAAGGTTCAAGAAGTGGAAGATCACATCGAGCATCTATAACAAGTTCTCCAACTCTTAAAGGATAACCTCACTTTGGCACATAATCGAATGAACCAAAAATTAAATCAACATCAAAGTGAAAGAAGTTTTGATGTAGGTGATTGGGTATTTTTATGGCTACAACCATTCAAAAAAATGTCCCTCAAGCAAGCTAATAAGGATAATAAACTATCACCCAAGTACTATGGTCCTTAAAAGGTGTTGCAAAATATTATTACTATGACATACAAATTGGAGTTGCTTGCATCTTCCTGAGTACACCCATTTTTCCATGTTTCAAGTTGATCTATCTTTTCTTCTGTTTTGTGAGCTTGTTGCATAACAAGATGAGTCCTTATAATATTAAGAGGAAATGTTCAAAATTAACTATAGAAGGGTTAACTGTACCCTTGACCCTGTATCACTCAAGCTTGTACTCCTTCGATGGATTAGGGAGGACATAATGGAGACACTCAATATGTTGTATGGTGGAGATATTTACCAACTGACCTATGATGACATCAAGACAGTATTCAATAATCATTCTAGGGTTACAAGGAAGAGAGGTAGGTCCATTCAAGGCCTTGTCCACTCTTCTCCCACCACCTCAACCATCAAAAAAGAGACAAGGAGCATTCTATAAGACTTCAATATTGAGACGTTGCACACTTTTTCCTTACTAATGAATACTATTCAAATTAAGAGGAAGCAATAGGAAGCAGAAAGGGTACTAGCTATATTTTTCCCTAGATGTGCCAAGAGGCACCCCATAAATGAATGTCCACTGAACACTATAGGGTTCTGCTCTGTTTGTGAGGAGAATCATGCAACAGATAAATTTCCCTCTCTTCCAGGCCTGAAGGTTGTATATAGAGTGGCAAAGAATGGCTTGGAAAATCTTTGCTTCATCAACCAAAGGAGGCCACAAGGCCCTCAACCATACCAACAATGCATGCAGGGTGCACAATATCCTTCTTACAATCCAAATCAGAATGCACCCTTCCATACTTGGTATCCTCCATATCGCTCATCTTGGTCCATTCCCTCTCCTTGGTCCTATACTCCTTAGTACCCTCCTCATCATATCAATCCACATTTCCAACCATATCAACCTCAACCTCCTCAATGGGGCAACCCTTCATAAGGATGGAGGCCTCAGGAAACCCAACCTCCTACCTTAATGCCTCCTCCTCCACCTCAACCACAACTACCCCACAATAACCCACCGAAGCAACCATAGATGCCTTCCCAACCCAACATGAACCTAAATAATAAGAAGACATAATAGGCATACAATGGGGAAACGTCCTATCCTGCTTATCCTGCTTATGTTGTGGAAATACAAGAAATAAACATGAGGTATGAGAAGGTACTTCAAGGTACTCACCCACCTTCTCCACTTGAAGATCTTGAAGAAGAGAAGGAAGATATTATCCCTTAATTAAACATACCTCCCTATCTTGAAAGGTTGTCCCATCCAAAACAACACACCCTAGAAAAGGCTGAACTCCTGGGAGAATTGAAGAATTTGTGTCTTAAGATACCCCTTATCTAACCCATCAAATATTTACCCATTTACAACAAGCTCATTAGGGAAGAATGTTTTAAGAAACCTGGGAGAAGAAAAAGAGATACCCCACCATCAATGTTGTTGGGCAACTATTTGATATAATGATTGGGAGGGTGATCTCCCAGAAGTACTTAGATCTTGGTAGCCTAGTAGTGGATGTGCACATTAACAACATTGTAGTCCCCAACATCTTGAAACCATGGCCAAGGAAACCATGTTTAAACTAAATCTCCAAGGATCCTTGAGGAAGACCACTACAAAATTATAGCTTGCCGATAGATCCATAGTATCACCTGAGGGAGTTATTGAGGATGTTTTATCACTTAGGGAAAACCCCGGCTGCGAGAAAAACCCTAAGGTAACCTCAAACCTCTTTTAGGTTGAAAGATGGCCCTTCAACCTGGAGAGGGATCTCTCCGTAAAACTCAACTACTCTATGGTCACTGTAGTAGTAGGTTTCGCAATTGAGTTTGGTGGCCAAGATTTAGTTCATAGGATAAAATTGGTTGGGCTATTTACAAAATATACCATTGAGAATTGAGTCCAATTCTAAACAAGTAAAGATACAGATCTAATGAGCAAGCTATAAAAATAATGATAACATCAAATCCTTTTATTTTTTGAGAAATTAGAGGAAAAGAACTGAAATGTGACAATTTTATAGTTGGTTGAGGTAACAAATACTAATGGTTGATAAATACAAGAAAGGAGCACCAATGAATCCCAATGTTAGATACTAACATTTTCGAACATGAAAGAATCTTTTTATAAGAAAGAAGAAACTCACAGGGAACTACCACACATGAGTTTCCTATAAAATGCTCATGAAATACTGTAATATATTCAAGACACTACTCAAATATACCAGAATGCAAAAAGTTTTTCAATAAAATTCCAACCCTTATTGATTCTTCATAAATTTTCTTATAGAACTTACATCAACTAATTGCAAAATAATAATCTCCTAGATTAATTACAATAAACTAAGATATCTAAATATATTCAAGTTCATGCATATAAATAAAAGCTTAAATACATTTAGTTTTTCCTAAGATAACTACTGAAAAATATGTTGATATATAGGTAAAGAAAATATCTTCTCAAACTATCTTCCTTGGAAAAAGAAACAAGTCCCTAACTGATAACACAACATCTTAGTTGGAAAAATAGGTCCCTATACAAAACCTATCAAGTTTCCACCGAAAATTTCTTTCCTGTTCATCCTTTCTTTCATTCGGACCTCTTGATGAAAAAATGCTGATACTGTTGTTGTCAGCATCACTGGTTTTTTGATTTGTAGCTTTCGTTGAAAAACTGAATGTCAACATTTCTTTTCCGCTTGTTTCAAAATTGTTGATAATGGGAAGGTCAACATTTTCGTCTGTCTGAATTTTTTCGACAACGAAGATGTTAGTGCTCCCTGTTTGCTCCAAAATTGCTGATCGAATGACTGTCAGATTCATCCTTGTATCATTTTTTGCTAGTGAGCACACAATTTCATCCCAAAATAGCTAACAATGGATCTCTTAGTTTCACCAAAAATGTTGAGAATGGGAACCCCTGTTTCAACGATAAAACGAAAACCCCTGTTTCGTGAAATAGACATGAAAAATTTCAAGTTTACTCCTTCAAACCTCTTAGCTGAGGGTACTAGCTGCCTTGAGAAGTACATCCAACTTCTCTAGTCTTTGTTTTTTGCTTTGCCTTGTCTCCATAGGACCCCTCTTCACAGTTACTTTGTCTTTTCTCTTCGTAGAGATTGTAGCCTTCTTCTTGATGATGATGAGGTCCTTTAGTGGCATATTGTCAACATCAATCACTTCTTTGGCCAACTCTAGGTTATTTATGAGTTTGATTTTGTATCTTAATTTGTTTGTTGGCCTTGTATGGGGTCTCTTGCCACCCTTGAAAGCTTAAAACAACATCTCCTCCTCTTGAGTCTCAATCTCTACTTCTTTGCTTGTAGTAACTTCTGTTTTAGTTGTGTCTGCAGGAGAGGCTTCAACAGGTAGATTTACAACCTGGGAAGGGACAATAACATCTTTATGGGGGATAAAAGTGTTGAAAATAGCAACAATAAATGCTAAAAATAGAAATGCTATAAATAGAATTGCTATAGATAGCATTTCAGGTACCATTGTTGGAAATAGCAACAAGGAATGATATAATAGTAATGCTAAAAATAGCATTGCTATAAATAGCATTTTGGGATACATTCCAATTTTAGTTAGTCCCTGAACTAAAATTCGAATTTGATCTCAGCAGCTATTTGAAAAATAATTAATTAATTCATCTTGAGTTAATTAGTTGGAGAAAATAAAACATGAAGCCTATATGAAGACATGTAACAGTTATTCCTTTGATTGAGGAAGTTATCCCTTAATTAACGAGATCAAGATGAGTTGTACTTTGAGTTGTAATTAGTTAGCTCAGTTAACTAAGTTAAGTCCAGTTAGATTAGTTCCAACAATTTGTGGAACTGATTGTGAATTCAATTAGTTAATGCATGCATGCATGTAACGAGTGTACTTCAGATAACTAAATATTCTCTCATAAGTAACTCATGCATGTCAGTTCAGTTAGAGACCTAGTTGAGATTAGAGGAAGGGACAATGTACTATCAGTTGGAGGAATTTTACTATATAGGAAACTCATCCATGCAGAAGGAACAATCTCCTTCAGGATTGCGTAGTTATTTCTAAGTTTGGTGAGCAGTGTGTGAGGTAATTACACACAGGTGGCAGCTTGAGGACCCAGGAGAAATTGCGCAAGGAAATAAGAGGCTTGGAGGACTGAAGGAAGGCATATGTGTTGTCTATTCTATTTATGAGTAGCATTGAGGAATTGTATTGAGAGCTGGATAGCTTGTGAGATAAAGCTTTGTGTAATTCGGAGATATTTCCACTTTTATTATAATACATAGATCGGGGTTTTTAGTTGAGGCTTTTCCTAGAGTATTCTTATGTGTTCATGTGTATGATTTCTTCTTGTCTGTTATATGTATTTTGATTGATCTTGCTCAAATTGATTAAGCTTCCGCAAGTTTGTTTGTAGAAGTAGATCAAGTATTTTTCTTTAGTATATTGCATTATCAGGTGATCTACAGTGAGAATTTCAAGTTTATTAGAGCTGAGAACAATATACTAGAGGAGATTTCAAAGTTTTGAGTTTTGGGCCGCGATTTTTCAGAGCAGATATGAAAATTTTTGTGAAATATTTTCAGAAAAAAATAGTAGATTTGGATTCCTTGCGGAAAAATACCCAAATTCAAAAAAAGAATCAGCTGAATCGGAGTTAGGATGAGGGAGATATCGCTAATTTAAAATTAGCTCTTTTTCTAGAAAATTTCGTGACAGCGGGAAAGATGAAACAGATTGGTGTGCTAGCCAAGAACCTGTATGATCTTGAGGTTCAAGATGCATGAAAAGCCTTGAGGATCAAATAAAAGGTTAGATACTTGGTGGTTGAGAGGGAGAGTAAATTACCTCTCAACATACAGCCCCAAAAGAAGTCTCAGACAATTGTGGAGGAGCCACAAGTGGAGATGTTGAGAGGAGATAGAGTGGAGGCATCCACTCATGCAGAGACCTCCAGTAGGGGGAAATTTTGAACCAAGTGGGCAGAGGGAGCACATGCAGCCATACCTCCAGGTATGAGGTGGGGCAATGTGAAGTGATAGTCTCAAGAAGGCTAAAATATAGGGGTAGGATCCTTGAGGTACCCAGCCTCTTTGATTAGACCCTGCTATAGGAGCCCCGACAAGGAGTAGCAGGACTGGCTAAGTGGGAAGAGATGGATGTGGATGGAGTGGAAGAGAGAGCTATAGTGCAGGAGTCCCAAGAAAGTGCAGAGATAGTAGGCTGCAGCAATGCGAGAAGCACAGGAGTGTTGCACCAGTGCAGGATGGCACAGAGAGGTGCCCAATGGTGTGAGATGCAAGGATTTGTTGTAGCAGTGTAGAGGTCAGAGAGGGAGCACTTGTCAGCAGTAGAGGGAGCTTTAGCATCAGAGGGTGTTTCTAGCCCAATAGGGAGGTTAGTTGGGAGATCAGTTACTTACTTCTCAGTAACTAAGTTGCAGTGCAGTAGTGGGCAACACGATGTAACATGATGAGAGGAGGTGCAGTGCAGATGCAGTGCTGGGAAATAGGACCAACAATAGCATAGATGTAGCAGGAGGAATCAATGGGATTGATGTAGTCAGAGATCAAAGTGACAGAGGCTAGAGCAGTGAGATACTGAAGGGCACAGAGGTGCAGAGTTTTTAGTCAATAGAGGCAATAGTAGTCAGAGACTTTGATGACAGAGGCATCATTTTGATTCAGGTTGCATATTTTTGTTTCTGGAGTTGCTAGAGCAGCAACACTTGAGAGAAGTGTTGCATGTAGAACATTCCAAAGGTCGAGGATCGGGTTCGAGTTGAATTCCTTTCTTGTTGAGAGGGAGTGTTGAAAATAGCAACAAGAAATGCTAAAAATAGAAATGCTATAAATAGCATTACTATAGATAGCATTTCAGGTACCATTGTTAGAAATAGTAATAACGAATGATAAAATAGAAATGCTAACAATAACATTTCTATAAATAGCATTTCGGGATAAATTCCAATTTTAGTTAGTCCCTGAACTAAAATTGAGAATTAAAATTCGAATTTGATCTCAGCAGCTGTTTGAAAATTAATTAATTAATTCATCTTGAGTTAATTAGTTGGAGAAAATCAAACATGAAGTCTATGTGAAGACATGCAACAGTTATCTCTTTGATTGAGGAAGTTATCCCTTAATTAAGGAGATCAGGATGAGTTGTACTTTGAGTTGTAATTAGTTAGCTCAGTTAACTAAGTTAAGTCCACTTAGATTAGTTCCAACAGTTTGTGGAACTGATTGTGAGTTCAGTTAGTTAATGCATGCATGCATGTAACTAGTGTACTTTAGATAATTGAATATTCTCTCATAAATAACTCATGCATGTCAGTTCAGTCAGAGACGCAGTTGAGATCAGAGGAAGGGACAGTGTACTATCAGTTGGAGGAATTTTCCTATATAGGAAACTCATGCATGCAGAAGGAATTATCTCCTTCAGGATTGTGTAGTTATTTATGAGTTTGGTGAGCAGTTTGTGAGGTAATTACACATAGGTGGCAGCTTGAGGACCCACGAGAAACTACGTAAGGAAATAGGAGGCTTGGATGACTGAAGGAAGGCATATGTGTTTTCTATTCTGTCTATGAGTAGCATTGAGGGATTGTACTAAGAGTTGGATAGCTTGTGAGCTAAAGCTTTGTGTAATTCAGAGGTATTTCCACTTGTATGATAATATAGAGATCGAGGGTTTTATCTAAGCTTTCCCCAGAGTATTCTTCTATGTTCATGTGTATGATTTCTTCTTCTTTGTTATATGTATTTCGATTGATCTTGCTCAAATTGATTAAGCTTCCAGAAGTTTGTTTGTAGAAGTAGATCAAGTATTTTCCTTTAGTATATTACATTATCAGGTGATCTACAGTGAGAATTTCTACAACAAGGTACGGTTTATTGAGCCTGACACCTTTCCTGTGGTAGACTTTGGGAATTTTAGGGCCAAAGGATGTAGATGTAATTTCTATGTTTTCTTGGCTGAGAGGTGGCTCAATAGGGGCTTCTCCTTTAATCGTTTTCTCCTTTTTGGCAGTTTTTGGTCTGCCTCTTCATTTTTTGAGGAGTTGAGGTTGAGAACCTCCCCAAAAAAGGAAATGGATCCAAGTTCTTTTTTCCCTGGCTAATTGGTTTTTGATAAGGATTTTTATCAAGGATTTCTGGTATATTAAATGGGAGGAGGGGTCTATGCAGGCCCTGAAAATAACTTCCATATGTTTAATGCTTTCTAATAAATAGAAACAAGGATTAATTCTGATTTGACCAACAAGATGTGAAAGGAAATAGAAATGGTAGAGGTTTACCCGATTTAACTTCTCCTCGCAGGTGGAATATTGCTGATAGAGTCATAGAGGGACATGCCATTTGTCTTGTAGCCGCTCCTTCCAAACTTCGACCCTCCAATTTTGAACCTTGAATCCTTCTTTGAAAAAGAAATGGACATCAATCCCTGCCAACACATGCTTGTGGAAAAGCTTCTCTCCATATACTGGTAAAGCCACGGCCTCAACAATTGAGTGTTCTATAGCTGAAAAAGATAGGCCTCCAACCTCCATGTGATTTCCATCAAAAACCTGAGAAAAATCCCGAGCCACTGCATTGTGGTAGTCAGTACAACAATGGAAAAACTCGCTCAAACAGGCTTGCTAAAACAATTGCTGGATTTCAGGGCATATGTCCAGCAAATCCAGTGCTTTGGGCTCCAGCCGATTCACTTTTCTTCATTTCCCCATCTTGTTGTGTGGTCTTCCTAGGATCCAATCCTGAATCCCTGTGAGTAAAACAATTTCAATGCCAAGTGTGACTGACTCCGAGCTAAAAAAAAAAACTAATGACTGGGCATGGTAAAACAACTTGACATGCGAATGGGATATTATAGTTGGCGAGTGAATAACCATGGAGCTTTAGGTTATGATTACGAATGGATTTTGTATCATATGGTAAAATCATTTTAAATGACATTCACTCATAGCAGTGGAGAAAAAAATATTAACCAATACGTTTTACCCCTTCAAAACAGATAGAGACATGTTTCATTGATATCACTGATGCTCACGTGGTCATTACAGTCATCAATTTTTAAATTTAAAATCTAGTTTTGGCGCTGACAGTTGGCTTGTCAGTCAAAATGAAATTGCTGATTAACTAATTATCAGCAAATTTCTTCGGCATATGATATCGGATCACTAAAATGCTGATAGCCTCGTTATCATTAATTTCCCTATTTTATTACAACTAAAATGCTGACACTGAAACTGTCAGCATTTTGTGAATTAAAATAAAAATAAAAATTTATTGTGATAACAGCTAGCTCCATGGGGATTTTGTTGATCCATAATGGAAGAAAGAACCCCCATAGACTAGTTTCCATATCCGTTACAAACACAAGATCAAAATGAAACTTTTACTGACTAAAAAATAAGGACTTCATCTTTTAAGAGATGATATTTTACATACTCTGAACTTGAAAAAATATAACTGTCTAAAAAACTTTTATTTTTCTATGAATATTAGCAGAACCTCAGGGCCTTCATTTCAGGCTTCAAGTCCCTTAGAATATTCATCCACACCTACAAAATAATTTTCAAAATATATGGATATGTACATTGAAACTTGAAAATCATTCTTTGTTTAGGGGATATAATGCTTCAGGAAGTGTCGATTGACTAGACCTCCGAGCAGTAATTCTCCTTGAAGGCCTTCTAAGATGAAACTTTTCTTACCACAGAAATCTAAAATTCTGTATGGCCCTTTCCAAATGTTCTCAAATTTCCCGTGCTTACCCTTATCATCAATGCGAGCATCCCATTTTAAAACCAAGTCTTGGCATTTAAAGTCATCCTCTTTAGTTTTTTTGTCAAAAACTTTCTTAATCTGATCTTGTACTTCCTACTATTTTTCATACACTCTCTCTCTGGTTTCTTGCACTTCAATTAGCTGATTTATCCTTCTTTGCAGCTGATTTGTCTCTTCTCCCAATTCTTGCAAATATTTCATAACAGGCATTCCAGTTGAAACATGAAACAGTGTGTCAACACCATATATTGACTAGAAAGGAGAAGTATTGATTGACCTCTTAGTACTAACTCTATCTTTCCATAAGGAAAAATTGAGTTTTGTATGCCAAGCCTTTTTGTTCTCTTCTAACAACTTTTTAAGAATTCCGCCCAAACTCTTATTGGATGATTTTTCCAGTCCCTTACCTTGAGGGTAATAAGCCGTGGAATGGCTAAGTTTTATATGGTAGTCTTTGCAAAATTTTACTAATCTCTTAGACTTAAATAATTGTGCATTATCAATAATAATTTTCTTTGGGCAACCAAAACTAGAAAGAATATTTACTAAGATTTGAATAACTACAAGATTAGTAGATTCCATGTTCGGAAGTTCCTCAATATATTTTGTGAAGTAATCTGTCCCTGTCAAGATCCATCTATGCTATGCTGACAATGCCAGATGAATTTGAACTATAAAGTCAAGGCCCCACTGCTGGAAAGTTTCCTCCACGGAGATAGGTTTCAAAGGCAAAGACATTAGTTTTGACTTACCCTCAAACAACTGATATTTGTGACAAGCTACTACTTCTTTTCTAACATCAAAAAATAAAGTAGGCTAGTAAAATCGAACTCTCAAGATTTAATATGATGTGGCCTTCCAGTAATGATGTCCTCCACATGCTCCTTCATGAAAATATTTAATCATTTTCTTCGCTTCGCCTTCTAGTAGGAAATTCAATAAAATACCCTGAGGATCCTTCGAGTACAAATAACCATTTAAAAGACAATACTTAATAGATTTTAATCTCTAAAATCTAGCCCGTGTCTTATCTATTCTTGGTGGTAGTTGTAAATTCTACAGAATGTAAACAACATCAACATACCACAGACATTGTTATGAAACCAACTCAGGAAAATATAGAAAAGAAAGATCAATGCCTTAGAAATCAGCCACTTCGAGGGGGCAACCTCCTTTGCATCACACAAATGAGCAATTCTTGGATGATACAAATGAAAAAACCTCCTTTCTGTATATAGGAGTCTAAGGGGTCACAATATAATCAAAGCCGACATAACAATAATAATATAAGGGCACAAAATTAACAATAGTGGGCTTCTATGGGGCACAATAATAACAATAGAAGCCCACTATTGATTTCGAAATTAATCGGTTTTGCAGCTGTCAAGTTCTTGTTTCCATGACTGCTTCAGTTTCTAATATGATTTTTCCTTCCTCATCAAGTTCTGGCAATATTGTTTGAACTGAGATCTTGTCACCAATAACCTTCCTTAAGCATGACACATGGAAAACTAGGTGCACTCGGGAAGCTATACGAAGCTCCAATTTGTATGCCATAGTACCAATTTTTTGCAACACCTTGTATGGACCATAATACTTTGGTGATAATTTATTATCCTTCTTAGCTTGCTTGAGGGACATTTTTTTATATGGTTGTAGCCGTAGAAATACCCAGTCACCTATATCAAAACTTCTTTCACTGCGATGTTGATCTACCTGTTGTTTCATTCTATTCTGTGCCAAAGTTAGGTTATCCTTTAAGAGTTTGAGAACTTTTTGTTGATGCTCGATGTGATCTTCCACTGCTTGAACCTTAGAATTTTCTCTTAAATATGATGTGATGGATGATGGGTGATATCAATAAAGTGCCATAAATGGGGTCATTTTTGTTGCAGTATGGAAGGAAGTGTTATACCACCATTCAGCCAAAGGCAACCATTTGACCCATTGTGTCTGTTTATCTGATACAAAGGAACGAAGATATCCTTCCAAACATTTGTTTACTATCTTAGTTTGTCCATCAGATTGAGGATGATAAGATGAGCTATGAGCTAACAGAGTACCAAGAAAAGAAAATAATTCTATCCAAAATTTTCCAATGAAAATGGGATCTCTGTCGCTTACAATAATCTTTGGGTTTCAATGTATATTTTGAATTGTTTCCATAAATGTAGTAGAAACTGTACTGGCTTTAAATGGATGAGATAATGCACAAAAGTGTGTATACTTGGTAAGTCTGTCAACTACCACCATGATGACACTCTTTCCTTCAGACCTGGGTAAACCTGTGATAAAATCCATTGAAATCTCCTCCCAACATTGACTTGAAATGGATAAAGGTTGTAATAGACCCAAGGTCTTAATGTTTCAAATTTATTTTGTTGGCAAACCAAACATTTCACCACAAAATTTTGAATATCAGATTTAAGGCCATCCAAAAAAAACTCCTTCTCAACCCCATGGTAAGTTTTTAAAAATCTCGAGTGCCCTCCTAAGGGAGAGGCGTGAATTCCATAAGAATATTTTGTTTGAGTTGGGAATTATCACATGGGTATAAGCGATCTTTGTACCATAAAGAATCATTTTTCCAGCTAAATGTATCAGATGTATAGTGATCTTGTTGTATCTTTTGAATGAGTGTCCACACTTTTTCATCATTCTTCCATTCATCCCTTGCTTCATTTATCCAATCTGGTTGGATAATAGAAATGGTATAAGGCAACGCATCCACATCCTCATCCTTTCATGAGAGTGCATCTACCACAACATGTTGCTTCTCTTTTTTCTATATGATTTCAAAGTCATAACCTAAAATCTTTGTGACCCATTTTTTCTTCTCTTCTGAAGATAATATTTTTTCTAAAAAGTATTTAAAACTATCATGATCTGTTTTTACCTTGAAGTGTCTTCCCATTAGGTAGGGTGGCCATTTCTTAAGTGCATGTAGTATTACCAACATTTCCTTCTCATAAATAGCTTTGTGTAAATACTTTCCTTTGATTGGACGACTTTTGAAAGCAATGGGTCTTTCTTCTTGCATTAAAACAACACCAATTCCATTTCCTAAGGCATCACATTCCACAATAAAGGTTTTTGTGAAGTCTAGCATAGCTAAGACCGGTGCTTGACACATTACCTCTTTAAGATGTTCAAAGGCCTTTGTCGCTTCAGGAGTCCATAAAAATGCATCTTTCTTCAATAATGTTGTTAGAGGTGCTACTATTCTCCCATAATGCTTAAAAAACTTGCGATAATACCCTGTCAACACGAGAAATCCTCGCAGATGCTTTATGGATGTGGGGATTTTCCATTCCTTAATGACTTTAATTTTTCTAGGGTCTACCTTAACACCTTCACAAGATATAATATGACCCAGATATTCCAACTCTTGTACTCCAAAGAAACATTTGGAGCTTTTTGTATATAAATGTTTCTCCTCCAATAGTTTGAGCACCCTGTCAACATGTTGAACATGATCCTTCCAAGACTTGCTATAGATTAGTATATCATAAAAAAATATTAACACAAATTTTCTAAGGAAGGGTTTGAAAATGGAATTCATCAAACCTTGAAATGTAGAAGGTGCATTGGTAAGGCCAAAAGGCATGACCAAAAATTCATAGTGACCCTCATGAGTTCTAAATGCCGTTTTTGGAATTTCTTCAGTCTTCATTCTGATTTGAAGATATCCTGAACGAAGATCCAACTTGGTGAAGTAAATTGATTCATGCAATTCATCCAATAGTTCATCAATGACAAGAATGGGAGATTTATCTTTAATAGTGAGCTTGTTGAGCTCCCTATAGTCCAGACACATGCGCCATGATCCATCCTTCTTGTGCGCCAATACTACTAGAGCAGAGAAAGAACTTTGACTAGGTTGAATTATACCAGCCTCCAGCATTTCTACAACCATACGTTCAATTTCATTCTTTTGGGCATAGGGATATCTATAAGGCCTGATGTTTGGAGGAACACTTCCTGGAATCAAATGAATAGCATGATCATGATCATGAATAGGTGGGAGACCTTTGGGAGTCTCAAATACCTTCGAATGATTATCCACGACATTTTGGAGATCTGGAGAAATAGATGATTTTGATGTGGGAACCTCTAGAGAACACAATTGTGTAATTTTGCCTCGTTGTTATTTCTTTAGAAGCTTTGTCATTCCATTATAGCTAATTATATTTCCTGGTTTCCTTACGATACCTCTTAATTCAACTTCCTTTCCTTCCAAAGAAAATTTCATGAAAATTTCTTGAAAATTAGAATATATTGTACCCAAGGATTATATCCATTGGACTCCTAGTACAAAATCAGCACCACCCATTGGAATGGAAAGCATTTCTTGTAGCAACTTAGTCAAATCTATCTTCAAATATTCCATCTTAGCATCCATGCCATTTATCTTAGCTTCCATGCCATCCATCTTAGCTTCCAAGCCATCCATCTTAACTTGCATGCCATTCATATTAGCTTCCACGCCATTCATCTTAGCTTCCACGTCTTTCTTTAAACCATCAATCTTAGCTTCTGTTACCTTTTGTAAGAGTGAAATTTGTTGCGTTTGGTCTCGTAATTTTGATATATCATGTTGCATTTATTCCTCTTCTTCATGATTCATGCTATAGCTTTCAGGTTTCTTACTAGGTGTTTCCATTTTCTTTCTTCGGGGCATCAATTAATGATAATTATGCTTCACTATGCCCTTTGAACTTCAACCTAATTTTTCAACCCAAACTTATGCAAAATTTTAAAAAGACTACACACCTTTTTTCGCTTTGTAGAAGCTCGATATTGAATATGTTGTATCTTTGTAATTGCGGATATCCAAGGTCTGAAATTTCTTCTTATGGTAGTGCTCTAAGTCCTATTTCCAATTCTTATCAAAATTGGATTCTCCAAGAAAGAGTTATGCCCAATCTCCCAAGATGACCTGATTATATAATTTTTCAATAGAGCGAACTTGTACGAAGTGCCACATGTCACGGTTTTGACCTTTGGGTATGAAAAAGATATAGAGAAAACTACAGTCTGTCCTCTTTCTGTGACTTCTTACAAAATTTCAATCTGATACTCATAGAGAAAGTTATGACAAATTTCCCAAGGTAACCTGTTTGGAATGTAATTCAGGGGTCTGCAAAAACCCTAAATTCCTAAAATCATATCTTCGAAACTATAGCGAGACAAGATCTTAAATTTGGACCCAAGGTTCAAAAAGATTTCAACTCAAATGGGTTTTTTGTTTGAGCTTTTGAAATGTCACAGAAAAAAAGTTATAGCGAAAATTCCACAATGATATGTTTTGAGCAGCGAAACCCTAGAATCCAAAGCTCTGATACCAAATGTTATGAAACCAACTCACAAAAAGATAGAAAATAGAGATCAATGCCTTAGAAATTATCCTCTTCCAGGGGGAAACCTCCTTTACATTACACAAATGAAAAATTCTTGGATGATACAAATGAAAAACCTCCTTTCTATATATAGGAGTCTAAGGGGTCACAATATAATCAAAGTCGACATAACAATAATAATATATAGGCACAACAATAATAATAGTGGGCTTCTATGGGGCACAATAATAAAAATATGGGGACAATAGGGGCACAACAATAACAATAAGGGCTACAATTACAATAGTAATGGGGGAAACACTAGTATTATAGGGACCTAACAGACATTGTTTGAAACGATCTTCAAATTTAATGATTCTTCACCTGACATATCTGATAATTCAAAAATAGAATTTATACCAACAACATCAATATTTGTTTCAGTCATTAGTCTAGCTAAACCTTTTCCTTTAATTAACTTGGTAGACTTTATTTCCACGTCAAACTCCAACATCTTAGCAATCCACATCCGTCTTCTGCCATCACTCTCCAGTTGAACTAAAATACTCTTTATTGCAGCATCTGGCAAATATGAAATCACATGAGAACGCACAATAAAAACTCCAAATATTTAAGTGCTTTGATTAATGTATATGCCTACTTGTCTAGAATATTTTACTTCAGTTCAAAATCCCTCAATGCCCTGCTGAAAAAGGAGATGGGTTGTTCTTGACCTGCCTCATTCTTCTGAAGCAACACACCAGAGATGGTGTGCTCAGAGGCAAAAGAGAAAATCATGAAATCCTTTGAAAAATATGGACTAATGAGTAGAGGTGCTTGGCCTAAAGCTCTCTTGATATCATTAAAATAATTCTTTGCTTGCTCAGTCCACTTAATCTCGCTCCCTTTCTTAAGCATACTCATTATTACTTTTAAAATCTCTGCAAAATTTGGAATAAAATGCCACAGAAAATTTACTTTACCTAAGAAAGATTGCACTTCCTTCTTATTTCTTGGCTACTCAATATTTTGGATTGTTGTCACTCTACTGGGGTCTATCTGGATGTCGTCCTTTGATACTATGTGTCCCAACAACTTGCCTTCCTTCATGGTGAAATGGGATTTTTTCGAATTTAGAGAAACTCCATATTTCCTGCACTTGCTAAAAACTATTCTCAGATGTTTCAAATGGGCATATTCAGATTTTGAGAAAACAATAATGTCATCTAGATAAATTACTATGAATTTATCTCTTTTGTCAGTAAAATTTATATCCATTGCGTGCTGAAAAGTAGCTCCGACATTCATGAGTCTGAATGGAATCTTAGAATACATGAATGTACCCCATGGTGTAAGGTTGTCTTCTCATGATCCTTTCTGTCAACCAGGATCTGATTGTATGCTAGGAATCCATCCAGCATAGAAATCCTTTCTGCACCAACCACCCTCTACAAAATATGATCCATTTTCAGTATAGGATAATTTTCCTTCAGTGAGACTTTATTTAAATTTCTAAAATCCACACACAAGAGAATTTCCCCAATTTTCTTTCTCATTGGCACCAAGTTTGTTACCCAATTTGAAAATATGAGTGGAATGATGATTTTTGCAGCTAACAATCTTTTTAATTCTTTCTCAATCAAAGGTAGAAGCTTTAAATAGATCCTTCTTAGTGTCCGTTTAAATGGATTCTCATCTTCCTTAAGTGGTATAGTATGCTAGATGATGGTACGATCATAAATCTTCAAATCTTCATACCTCCAAGAAAATATATCAGCAAACTCTTTCAATAATTTTGCATATTTTTGTTTTTGCTCCTTTTTCAAAGTGTTAGAAGCTTTGACTATCTTTGGGTCATTTTCAGTCCTAAAATTATAATCTTCCATCTCACCATCACTTGACAGAATTATTGGCTTAACTGCCACATCATTAGAATTGAACAATCTTTCTAAAGGAACCAAGCCTCTAGGAATTAGATTGTTACTTAGTTGAATAATTTCCTCTCGAGCCACAACATTCAAAAATCTTGTTGTCTTAGAATTATTATTAGTAATTTCATCTTCATGCTTTTCTATTGGAGTGTTGAGAAATTAATCCGTTCTTTTGAGAAATATTTTGATTTGTTGATCGTCTTCACACACCTACCAATGATTTATATTATTCAGGATTTAATGCCTATGTCTAACATTTATCTCATACTTTCCATTTGGATATACTGGAATTCTGAATGCACTAGCAGTTGTTACTAAAGAATATGCAATTCCATTCTCCTCTCTTGATACTAGTGAGATATCATTCTCAGAAAATAAGTTAGAAAATAAATCCCAAACCTCATTCCTGTAGGCTCTCATTCTCGGATGCTTAGTTTGATAGGTACCTTTGACTTGGTTCACAATCAACTTTGAGTCCCCAAAAATGTGAATTTTCTTTGCCTTTTTCTCTCTTAATAGATTTAGCCCAATAATGAGAGCTTCATATTCTGCCACGTTATTTGTACAGTCAAAATGCAATTTAAATGAATGTAATTGGCTTGTACAATCTAGTGGAACAATCCATACTCCTACTCCAGAACCCTTCTCACAAGTGGAGCCATCAAAATGTAATTTCCAGACTTCATTTGAAAATTTCTGAACTTGTTCTTGCTGAATATTAGTTTCATTTTTTGTTGATGTTTCTCCCTCAAAACAACAATCATTGAAGAAAATATGTGATCCTAGTTCCGTGTCTACTGCATAGATAGGATGATTATCCAGTTGGGTTCTGTTGCTCACCATATAGGCCATTTGAAACTCTCAATACAATGTTTTCATTTCACCAAGAACGAATGGAAGCATATGACATGTCCATCTGTAAAGTTCCTCCCAATCTTGCTGCCCAAGATCAAGATAACAATATGCCAAATATGGTTAGAATGTTTTCTACTACTACATCCATCAATACACTCTTAGCAGGAAGCTGAGATAAGGTGACAACTAAATCCTTTATCAACCCTAGGTATTTTACCTTTCTGGAATAAAAAAAGAACAAATCTTTGTAGGGTCTGGTAATTTGGAGTCCTATAGGGTCCATGACTGACTTAGGCATGAGGTTATATGAAGCTCCAGAGTCTAACATGGCGTTGTGAAGATTAATATCATGTATATTCAAAATTACATAAAATGGGGGTACATCATCATTTGAACTAGTGACTTGTGGAACAAAAACAAGCTCAGGAGCATCATCATCTAGGTTTAAATAATATTGTAAATCTATGTTGACTTGATCAATTTTTGAATTTTTAATCATAGTACAAATTTTTTTCCTATATTGTTCATTTCTCAAAAGTTCAAAAAAAGGAATGGGCACTTTCAACTTACTGATTTCAGACTCCAGATTAAATGCTGGCTGTGATTTTTCTGCATCTTTGGTCTCCTTTCTTACTTCTTCTGCTTTTTTTGGAATGTCCTTTTTTGGGTCCTTTGGTTTCTTCAATATCTCTTTTCTAGGTTCAGCTTGCTGTTCAGCTGTTGTCTTTTGTGGTAGAGATTTGATAGGGACATTTCGGTTTCTGAGGTTGTAATTCCTTTGAAAATATGCCACCACATTATTATACTCGTGCTGATAAACAAATGAATCACAAAGATGAACATTGTCTTTTTCCACTGAGAATCCAACAGAAATGTCACGTTCTTCTTTGGTGGAAAATACTTTGGTTTCATCACCGAAACACCCAATTTGATGATCTTCTATTAGGTCCATATACTACTAGTGTAACCCCTTATTGTTATTAGTACAACCCCCTTATTATATCATTGTGCCCATGTAGTCCCCATATTGTTATTATTGTGCCCCATAGAAGTCCACTATTGTTATTATTGTGCCCTTACATTATTATTGTTATGTCATCTTTGATTATATTATGACCCCATAGACTCCTATATATAGAAAGGAGGTCTTGTCATTTGTATCATCTAAGAATTGTTCATTTGTGTAATGTAAAGTAGGATTTCCCCTCGAAGAGGCTTATTTATAAGGCATTTATCTATCTTTTCTATCTTTTTGTGAACTGGTTTCATAACATTTGGTATCAGAGCTTTGGATTCTAGGGTTTCGCTGCTCCAAATAGGCCATCATGGAATTTTCGCTATAAATTTTATTCTAGGATGTTTCAGAAGCTAACAAAAAACCCATATGAGAATAAATTACGCTGAACCATGGGTCCAAATTTCAGATCTTGTGTCACTATATTTTCAGAGATATGATCTGAGGAAGTTAGGGTTTTGCAAGGTCCAAAATTTCATCTAAAATAGGTCATTGTAGAAGTTTTGCTATAACTTGTTCTCTACAAAGTTTTAGAAGCTAAAACAAAAACCCATTTGAGAAGAAAGTGGCCTGAACCTCAAATCTGAATTTTAGATCTTGTCTCACTATATTTTCGGATATATGATTTGAGGAAGTTAGGGTTTTTGAAGAGTCCTCAATTACATCTTAAACAAGTGACCTTGGGAAAATTGTCATAACTTTGTCTTTGAGAATCAGATTGAAATTTCATAAGAAGTTACAGAAAGAGAATAGACTATAGCTTCCTATTTATATTTTTTAGATCCGAAGGTCAAAACAGTGACATGTGGCACTTCATACAAGTTAGCTCTTCTGAAAAGGTATATAATCAGGTCATCTTGGGAGATTGTGCATAACTCTTTCTTGGAGAATCCAATTTCGATCAGACTGGTGGCATTGGAAAGAGGACACAGAGGGCTACTGCAGGTCGTGATTTCAGAACTGGAAAATCTGAAATTATAGAGTTACAGTTGTTTCAAGATCGAGCTCCTAAAATCAAGAAAAGCCAATATGAGGAAGCTTGATGACAAGGATCTAGTAAATTGGATACTACAGATGGAGCAAAATTTTGATCTACATGAGGTGTAATTGGTACAAAATACATATTGCATCTTCATATTTAGAACCAAATCAATTTTTATGGTATAAATGGCTACGTTCTCGTAAAGCACTTGTCACTTAGTCAATTTTCATGGAAGAAGTGATAGCACATTATGAGGATACAAAGAGTAACACCTTCTTTAGCCAAGTGATAAATCTCAAACAAAAGGGTTCAATGGAAGATAACATTGAGGATTTCAAAAAATTGAATATAAGGGTAAATGATATTTCAGAGAAGAAAATGATTGATGTCTTCATAGGGACTTTAAAGAATAACATTCAACATAAGGTTCGTCTTTGGGAACCTGATTCATTGGAGAAGGCAATCATGTTGGCAAGAAAAATTGAAAGAAAAATTATGGAAACAAGGAATCCTACCATTCACAACTATAAATATGGAAGTTTTTTTTCTTCTAGCCTTCCACAACCTACAAGGTTTACATGACAAACATTGGAAGAAAAAAAAGAGAAAAAAGACTTTGTTACATTTGTGATAGAAAATACACTAAAGGTCATAAGTGTGCTGAGAAGAAATTATTTTACATATATTGTGAAGAGGAGGAGGAAAAGGATCAAGAAACATCAAAAGAAGAGGATATACATCAGGAACCAACCCCAGAGAAAGAAGAAATGAATCCGAACATATCTTTTAAAGCATTGGAAAGAATTACCACTCCTCAAACTCTCAAGATAGAAGGACATATCAAGAAGAAAAAGGTTCAAGAAGTGAAAGATCACATCGAGAAAGAAGAAATGAATCCGACCATATCTTGTAATGCATTGGCTGGAATTACCACTCCTCAAAATATCAATATAGAAGGACATATCAGGAATAAAAAGGTATTAGTATTGATTGATTCGGGCAGTACACATAATTTTATTCATTCTAAGATAGCCAAGGAACTGAATTGCTTCCTATATCCAGCACCAAAGTGTCAAGTGATGGTTGCAAGTGGAGGAACCATAAACTTCTTTGGAAAGTGCCATAATATCAAGTTATCAATGGGAGAATATGTATTGAATAGCCAATTCTTTCTATTCCAATGGGTGGTGTTGATGTTGTACTAGGAGTCCAATGGCTACAATCCCTGGGTACAATAGCTTTTACTTTTCAAGAACTTTTCATGAAATTTTCTTCGAAAGGAAAGGAAGCTGAATTAAGGGGTATCACAGGGAAATTGGGAAAGATAATCAGCTCTAACGGACTGACACAGCTTCTAAAGAAAGAAAAATGAGGCGTAATTGCACAATTATGTTCTCTAGAGGTTCCCACATCGAAATCATCTATTTCTCCAGATCTCCAAAAAGTCTTGGACAATCATTCCAAGGTATTAGAGACTCCAAAAGGCCTCCCACCTATTCGTGATCATGATCATTCTATTCATTTCATTCCAAGAAGTGTTCCTCCAAACATCAAGCCTTACAAATATCCCTATGCCCAAAAGAGTGAAATTGAACGTATGGTTGCAGAAATGCTAGAGGTTGGTATAATTCAACCTAATCAAAGTTCTTTCTCTGCTCTAGTAGTATTGATGCACAAGAAGGATGGGTCATGGAGCATGTGTCCGGATTATAGGGAGCTCAACAAGCTCAATATTAAAGATAAATTTCCCATTCCCATCATTGATGAATTATTGGATGAATTGCATGGATCAATTTACTTCACCAAGTTGGATCTTCATTCAAGATATCATCAAATCATAATTAAGACTAAAAACATTCTGAAAACAACATTTAGAACCCATGAGGGTCATTTTGAATTTTTGGTCATGCCTTCTGGCCTTACCAATGCACCTTCTACATTTGAAGGTTTGATGAATTCCATTTTCAAACCCTTCCTTAGAAAATTTGTGCTAGTATTTTTTGATGATATACTAATCTACAACAAGTCTTGGAAGGATCATGTTCAACATGTTGACAGGGTGCTCAAACTATTGGAGGAGAAACAATTATATGCAAAAAGCTCCAAATGTTTCTTTGGAGTACAAGAGGTGGAATATATTGGTATTTTTTATCTCATGAAGGTGTTAAGGTAGACCATAGCAAAATTAAAGCCATTAAGAAAGGGAAAATCCCCACATCCATAAAGCATCTGCTAGGATTTCTTGGGTTGACAGGGTATTATCGCAAGTTTGTTAAGAATTATGGGAGAATAACAACACCTCTAACAACATTATTGAAGAAAGATGCATTTTCATGGACTCCAGAAGCAACAAATGCCTTCGAATATCTTAAAGAGGCAATGTGCCAAGAACCGGTCTTAGC
This sequence comes from Pinus tabuliformis, assembly GCA_031772625.1. Lineage (NCBI taxonomy): Eukaryota > Viridiplantae > Streptophyta > Pinopsida > Pinales > Pinaceae > Pinus > Pinus tabuliformis. Next base: position 114,393,385 of record CM062818.1, on the reverse strand, counting down.
TACACCGGACTTCACAAAAACCTTTATTGTGGAATATGATGCTTCAGGAAATGGAATTGGTGTTGTTTTAATGCAAGATGAAAAACCCATTGTTTTCGAAAGTTGTCCAATCAAAGGAAAGTATTTACACAAAGCTATTTATGAGAAGGAAATGTTGGAAATACTACATGCACTTAAGAAATGGTGAGCCTACCTAATGGGAAGACACTTCAAGGTAAAAATGGATCATGATAGTCTTAAATAATTTTTAGAACAAAGATTATCCTCTGAAGAGAAACAAAAATGGGTCACAAAGATGTTGGGTTATGACTTTGAAATCATCTACAAAAAAGGGAAGCAATATGTTGTGGCAGATGCACTCTCAAGAAAGGATGAGGATGTGGAAGCATTTTTTTGTGCTATTTCTATTATCCCACCATATTGGATAAATGAAGAAAGGGATGAATGGAATAAGGATGAAGAAGTGTGGCCATTCATTCAAAATTTGCAGAAGATCCCAATTCAAACAATATTTCCAGAACTTGACAAGGAAGGAAAAATCATATTGGAGCCTGGAGCAGTCACAGAAACAAGAACCTGACAGCTACGAAATCAATCAATTTCAGAGTATCTCATCAAGTGGAAGAACTTACCTATTGAAGATTCCACATGGGAGGACAAGAATTTTATCAACACTTTTTGAAGGAGAGGGGCATCTTAGGTCCCTATACTACTAGTGTAACCCCTTATTGTTATTAGTACAACCCCATTATTATATCGTTGTGCCCATGTAGTCCCCATATTGTTATTATTGCGCCCCATAGAAGCCCACTATTGATATTATTATGCCCTTACATTATTATTGTTATGTCGGCTCTGATTATATTATGACCCCTTAGACTTCTATATATAGAAAGGAGGTCTTGTCATTTGTATCATCTAAGAATTGTTCATTTGTGTAATGTAAAGGAGGTTTCCCCCTTGAAGAGGCTTATTTCTAAGGTGTTTATCTATCTTTTCTATCTTTTTGTGAGCTGGTTTCATAACATATTCTTCATCAATAGTATCCTCATCAACAAAATATTCTGGAAAAGGAGGTCAAAAACCAAGTTTCTATCATTCAGGACCCTTTTGCTCTTTAGGATGATTTTGAGTAGCCTAGGGTCTCCTGAAATTTAGATTTCTGACTTGTGGTTGATTTTCATTTTGGGGAGGAGTTAGTTTATCCACCAACTTCTCCATAGTTTTCAACATCACATTGAATTTTAAGTTAGGAGATGAAGATGAATCTTCTTTGAAATCTACTCTCCTTTCAACCTTCATTTTTACCTTCTTTGTCAATAAATTGACCTCCACTCCAATAACATTACTCTGCATTTTCTATAAAGTAGCAGGAGTCCTTTCACAGAGCCGATAAGCCAAATCGACATTAAAACAGTCAGGATAATGTAATAAAGCTAAACCAAGAGGAGGTTTGATCTTAGTTTGAATATAATTATAAATCTTGTTAAACCTAACAGTGAATTCTTGAACAATTTCCCCTATGTTCCTTTTAAGGGCATCATACTCGGCTAAAATCCGTAATGGGTTCTTCTTTACTTCCTATCTAGTGAGAAACAATTTTTCAAATTGCTAGAAGATATTGATACTAGATGTAGGTAAATATCTGAACCATTACTTGACCTCACCCAACAGACTTTGTGCAAAAAATCTCAGTTTGACATCCTCATGGTCAACTTCTTCTAGATCTATAAAATCGTTAAGTTTGTCTAGATGTTGTTGAGCTGTATAATATCTAGTACCATCAAACTAAATCAGACGTTGTCCATAATTCTGTGGGAGATCATGGATCGGCCCTCCAAGATTCAAAGGTGCATATCGGGCAGCCATAGGGCTGAGATGTGAAATTATACTAACAACAGGAGTAAGGACAACGAAAGTCAAATGTACTAAGATTGTTGGAATAACAGTTGATGGAATAGGCTTTTGGAAACCTCCAGGGAAAATGAAGTAGTTGGGGTAAACAAAGAATGGATGAAATAAGGAAAATTTGGAGATTTAGTAGCAACTTCTTGAAGTTCCTGAACTCTTTGTTCTAGTTTCTGAAAATGAGACCAAATCTCAAAATCTTGTGGTAACAACTCTACTTCCGGGATAGAGGGCCCAGGGGTGAAGGTCTTAAGATCTGTTGGATCAAGAAAAATATCTAATAGACTACTTTCAAACTTATATCTAAGTAAATTAATTTCAAATTTAATATCTAACACCAAGTCTTCAAAAGTTTCAAGCTTTTTAGGTAGAGAAAAAGATCTTTCTAAATCACTGTAGTTGTTTCCTTAGGAGGTTTTTTCCTGAACAAATTTTATGGGCTTGAAAAAATCTAAGGTGGATTTGGATAAGGGTTCCTCCAAGTATAAACACTTGTATTAGCTATAACTCCATCAATAAAACCCTTCATATTGTAATGTGGAGTCTCCAGAGAAAACATCTTGTAGGCAAACTAATATACAAATCTTTGTTTTCCCATAGAGATTTGATCTTTGACAATCAAATTGTTTGCGGAAAAAATATGATTTTCATTCCCCAATGACGATGCCAAGATTTTATCACCTAGGTAAAACCCTGGCTGCGAGAAAAACCCTAAGTTAACCTCAAAACTCTTTTAGGTTGAAAGATGGCCCTTCAACCCAGAGAGGGATCTCTCCATAAAAATCAACTACTCTATGGTCACAATAGTAGTAGGTTTCACAATTGAGTTTGGTGGCCAGATTTAGTTCATAGGATAAAATTAGTTGGGTTTTTTACAAAAATTACCGTTAGGCATGGAGTCCAGTTCTAAACAAGTAAAGCTACATATCTAATGAGAAAGCTATAAAAAGGATGATAACATCAAATCCTTTGACTGTTTGAGAAATTGGAATAAAATAAATGAAATCAGACAAAGTTTGTAGCTAGTTGAGGTAAAAAATACTAATGGCTGATAAATACAAGAAATGAGCATAAATGAATCCCAATCTTAGATACTAACATTTTCAGACATGAAATAAATTTTTTATAACAAAGAGGAAACTTTGAGGGAACTACAACACATGAGTTTCATATAAAATGCTCATAAAAAACTATAATATATTCAAGACTGCTCAAATATACTAGAATGCAAAATGTTTTTCAATAAAATTCCAACTCTTCTTCAATCTTCATAAACTGTCTTATAAAACTTACATCAACTGATTGCAAAATAATAGTCTCCAGATTAATTACAATAATCTAAGATATCTAAATATCTTTAAGTTCATGCATGTAAATAAAAACTTAAATACATTTAGTTTTTCCTAAAATAGCTATTGAAAAATATGTTGATATATAGGTCAAGTAAAATATATTCTCAAACTATATTCCTTGGAAAACGAAACAAGTCCTAACTGATAACACAACATATTAGCTGGAAAAATAGGCTCCTCCACAAAACCGGATCAAGTTTCCACCGAAACTTCCTTTCCTGTTCATCCTTTCTTTCATTCAGACCTCCTGATGAAAAAACGTTGATACCGTTGCTGTAAGCTTTACTCATTTTTTGATTTGTAGCTTTCACTAACAGACTCGCTATCAACATTTCTTTTTTTCCTGTTTCAAAATTGCTAACAGTGGGAAGATTAACATTTTTTCCTGTCTGAATTTTAATGACAACAGAGATTTCAACGCTCCAAAATCTCTGATAGATAGACTACCGGGTTTTATCCCTATATCATTTTTTATTAGCGAGCACACAATTTCATCCCAAAATGGCTGACAAGGGATCTATCAATTTAACCAAAAATGCTGACGATGGAAATGTCAACTTCTCAACTATTCCATTGTATGCAAAAACTATAAGGTCGAATGTTAGTGATAAAATGAAAACCCATGTTTTGTGAAATAGATAGGAAAAAATTCAACTTTACTCCTTCAAACCTCTTAGCCGAGGGTACTAGCTTCCCTATGAAGTACATCCACCTTCTCCAGCCTTTGTTTTTTTCTCTGCCTTGTCTCCATAGGACCCCTCTTCACAGTTTCTTTGTCTCTACTATTCTTAAAGCATGTAGCCTTCTTGTTGTTGATGATGAGGTCCTTCAGTGGCATATTGTCAACATCAATCACTTCTCTAGCTAACTCTGGTTTATTTCTGAGTTTGATTTTGTATATTAATTTGTTTGTTAGCCTTGTATGGGGTCTCTTACCACCCTTGAAAACTTCAAATAATGTCTCCTCCTCTTGGGTCTCAATCTTTGTTTCTTTGAATTTAGTAACTTTTGTTTTAGTTGTGTCCTCAAGGGAGGCTTCGATAGGTGGAGTTACAACCTAGGAAGGGCTGATATTAGCAGGTAGGTTTACAGTGGATACAAGATCTGGTTTATTGAGCCTGGTATTTTTCCTCTAGTAGACTTTGGAAATTTTAGGGCCAAAGGATGTAGATGGAATTTCTGTGTTCTCTTGGCTGAGAGGTGGCTCAATAGGGGCTTGTCCTTTAGTATTTTTTTCCTTTTTAGTAGTTTTTGGTCTGCCTCTTCATCTTTTAAGGGGTTGAGGTTGAAAACCTCCCAAAAAAAGAAATGGCTCCAAGTTCTTTCTACCCTGGCTAGATGGTTTTCGATTATGATGTTTATCAGGGCTTTGTGGTATATGAAATGGGAGGAGGGTTTTGTTCGAGCCCTGAACCTAGCTACCATATGTTTAATTATTTCTAATAAATAAAAGCAATGATTAATTCTGATTTGAACAACAAGATGTGATAGGAAATATAAATGTTAGAGGTTTACCCGATTTAACCTCCCCTCGCAGGTGAAATATTGTTGACAAAGACGTCGAGGGATATGTCATTTATCCTATAACCACTCCTTTCGAACTCCGACCCTCCAATTTTGACCCTTGAATTCTTATTTGAAAAAGAAAGGGATATCAATCCTTGCGAACACATGACTGTGGAAAATATTCTCTCCATCTTTTGGTAAAGCTACGACCTCAAAAATTAAGTGTTCTACAACTAAAAAGGACATGCCTCCAAACTCCACACAATTTCCATCAAACCCCTGAGCAAAAGACTGAGCCACTGCATCGTTGTAGTTGGTATAATGATGGAAAAACTCACTCCAACCAGCTTATATGGTAAAATCATTTTAAATGACATTCACTCATAACAGTGGAGAAACAATCATTAACGATTAATTTTTACCCCTTCAAAATAGATAGAGACATGTTTCAATGGTATCATTGATGCTGACATGGTTAGTATAATCATCGCTTTTTAAATTTAAAATCTGGTTTTGGTGCTGTCAGTTGGCCTATTAGTCAAAATGAAATTGCTGATAAGCCCAATGTCAGTGAATTTCTTCGGAAGACCATATCAGATCACTAAAAAGCTAATATCCCCACTATTAGTATTTTCCCTATTTTATTACAACTAAAATGTTGACTCTAAAACTGTCAACATTTTATGATTTAAAAAAAAAAAAAATTATTGTGATAAGAGATGTGATGGTCTCTATCGACTCCTAGGAATATTCCATAGATTTCCTTGTCCTTTAGCCCAAACCAAGTGTAATGGGTTCCCTCTCATTCTAGGGAGGCCTTGTTTAGCCACTGTTGATGCTTACATAAGTTGAAGGGTTGGGAACATGACCATTAAGGATGGTCATATCTGAAAACAACTTGAATTATATCCCCTCTTCTCAACCCTTTATTGAGCATGATTTACTCTTGTGGCTCGAGGAAGAGGAAGAAGAAGACCTTTAACAGTCACCCTTCTACCCAATCTGTACATTAGGAACTGCCGTAGGAAGTAGGAAACTATATGAGGATGACCTTATTGATCACTTCTTGCAGAATCAACCTCCTACTACCATGCCAATTGATGAGCTAGAGGAAGAGTCCTTAGAGATACATGAGAACAATCCATGGAATGAACTGTGCTCTACAAATTCTAACCTAGATAATTCCAATATTGTGTAAATCATCCCTTCCAATACTCTAAAAATAAACCCTTCCCTCTTAGTCTAGCAAGAAAATAAACTATGCTCTCCGTTGAGGCAACGTCTTGATGTATTTGCTTGGGACTATAAGGAAATGAAAGGGGTGCATCCCTCAGTTTGTACTCATCATATCTACATCAAGGAGGGATGAAAACATGTGCACCAACCCTAGAGGAGGATGAATCCTACCCTTAAGGATATTGTAAAAGAGGAACTACAAAATTTGTTGGATGCAGGGTTCATTTACCCCATTTCAGATAGTGAGTGGGTGTCCCCTCTTGTCATAGTACCCAAGAAAAATGGGAAGTGGAGGATTTGTGTTGACTATAGGGAAATCAACAAAGCTACAAATAATGGTAATTTTCCTTTGCTTTTCATTGATAAAGTCTTGGATGCTTTTACAGGGAAGAAATTATTTTCATTCCTAGATGGATTTAATGGATACAACCAAATCTAGATCGATCGTTAGGATCATGACAAAACCACCTTTTCACACTCATGGGGGAATTTTTCCTATAGAGTCCTCCCTTTTGGTTTGTGCAATGGCATTGCTAACTTCCAAAGGGCAGTCTTGAGTATTTTTGCTAATCTCATGCATGACATTGTTGAAATCTACATGGAAGACTTCACCCCTTATGGAAATGATTTCTAGGAAGCTCTTTCCAATCTATATAAGGTCTTAAATAAATGCATTGAAATGAATCTTTCACTGTGTCCCAAAAAGTGTGAATTTTTTATGAATGTGAGGATTGTCTTAGGTCACTTCTATGATCCAGAGATCAAAATTAGGCTAAAAAATGAAAGTTCCCAAAATCTCCCGAAAATGACATCAAGTCGTATCGTTCATCATCCTAATTCCAATGATGCTTGAATCACCACAATCTGACATCATATGAAGAAGTTATGACATTCTGAAGTTTTTGACAAACAACAATTTTTTTTTGTAGATGGGTTGACTAGGCTACTAACTAGGCAGTGTGTACTACTGACATCATGTTGACATTATCAAGCCAACTAGACATTCAAAGTTCCAATCATATCTCACGAAGTGTCAAGTTTGTACAAGGGATATTTGGCATCATTTTATTGGTCTGTGTAGATTTGGTGGCCCAATAGGAGGTTGACACGTAGCCCAACTAGAGGCCGCCATGTGGCACCTCATTACTGGTCAAAATTTTTATGTTAGACCTAAAGGCCTTGATGGGGTTTGACCCCAGGACCTTCCATATACAAACTTCAAGCCTTACTAGCATGCTGCACTTTGGTTTTTAACATACTATGGTCTCGGGTTAAATTTAAATTAATATGATTTTCGCATTCGGGGATAGGAGCTAGGTATTAGCCCTAGCCCCCAGTCACAACACTGTAAATGATACCCTAGCTTGGATCTTAGCAGAGGCAGGTTAGGACCAACCCCAACCCCTCGTCACAAGGAATGACATATGGAAACAGTGGAGGCACTATCAGAGAGGGGTGGGGATTCAACCCCAACCCCTGGTGCTATGGGTGCCATGGGACTTGGCATGGAGTTGAGTCTAACAAGGGCGGTAGTTAAGGTCGACCTCCTGTCATATGGTTAGGCGTGTAACTAACGACATAATAGAAGGTGCTAGACCGGTGGGGCAAAATAATTGGCCTCGACCCCTAACCATATGCCACGATATGACCATGTTGATAACAATGGAAGGCTTCGGTGGCAGGGCTGAGCAGTTGGCCTCGACCCCCAGCCTGATCCAGGTGGATATTGGTGGCCACCTGCCAGGTCCACCTGGACCCCCACCATTGTCTTTCTCAACATTTTCAGTTTCCTTAATTGTAGCACAGTTTACTATTTTTAGCAGTTTTTCGGGTCCTGAACTTCCGGAGCCGTTTTGAGGCCCTAAACGACGTTTTTTTGGAATTCTGGGGCAACCGAAAGTGGTAGTACTCGGATAGATCTTTCTAACGAGCTATCGTACGCATCAAACGGAGATCGTATGCCAAAGTTACGACCCCGGGAAATTGATGTACCAATTTACCCAAACGGGGCCCACAATTTGGCGTTTCATCTTCTAGGGTTAGGTTTCGGTATGTGAAGGGTTTTCCATTGTTTCTCAACAATAAATAGGCCTTCGAGCCTCATTGTAATACAGTTCAGAACAGTTCAGAGGCATGTAGCCATCACATCTCTTCTCAGAGATAAGCTACCATCGCCCTAGCTAGTTTATTGCCATTTCTGTTTGTAAGCATATGTCAGTATTTTCCATTAATGAAATGAAGTATTATTTCCGCTGCATCTTTGTGTATATGGTTATCTCTGTAATTTGTTGCGTTCCTGCTTAAATCTGGATCAGTGGTATCAGAGCGGTCTGCTTTTTCTCTGTTTTTCTTTGCATGTCCCCAACAAGGTCGGGATATAAGGAGTTAGGGCTTGAACTGGTTGAACATTTGCAAGACCAGCCTCGCAAATCCCGACGGCCTCCCATGGCGGACGAGAAGAAAGACGAGAGGGCAGGAGATCCCATCAAAATCTTGCTCGAAGAAGCGCTCGAGTGACAACGGAACGAGATGATGGACAGCTTTGCGCAGATCCTTCAGCGGCTACCCAGAAGCGACGCATCGGCTTCCAGCAGCTCCTCTGGAAACGCCACACCCTTTAAGGTACAAGTTAATTTTGAAATCCCCATATTCGAGGGTGAGATAGACGCCGATGCCGTAGATAAATGGTTAAATCTGCTAGAGGGTTATTTTTCTGTTCATGAATTTTCGAGACGGGAAAAGATTGTTTTTGCTCTTCTCAAAGCAGCCCCCCACGTCAAGGACTGGTGGGAAACCTACTGCGAGCAGAAGGATGAAAGTACTGGCTCACTATTTTCAGCCGCACCCACCTGGGATTCGTTCCGGGATGCCGTCAAGGAGCAGTACTACCCTGTCGGAAGCTATGAGGATGAATACATAAAGTGGACCACGCTGCGGCAGGGAAGGGACCAAGATGTGCCGGAGTTCACCAATCTTTTCCATACCCTTCGCACAAAGTTGGGTATCAAGGATTCGGAGCAACATTTGATACTCAAATACCGTGGCTGCCTGCACAAGTACATCCAGGAAGAAATACAGTTCCTAAACATCCCCTCGCTCGGCGCAGCATACCGGTATGCCGTCAAAGTCGAGCAGAAGTTTAAACAAAAGAAGCGAGACTTTGGATCTGCGAATCCAAAGCTGGGGAAAGGTGCCCCTAAACCACAGAACAAAGGACAAAGCCAAGGCGGGACAGCCCAAGACAACCAGCTGAAGCTGCAAGCAAAGAGCAACGCCGCGAAGCCGAGAAAGGACACTGGAAAATGGTGCGAGTTCCATAAGAGCTCCACTCACAACACAAGTGAGTGTCGGGCCAAACAGTCACTGGTGGCTGAGCTAAAGGTTTCAGAATCAGATGCATGTTCCGACTCTGAGTCAGAACCCGATAAGGGGTATGAAAAAGGGAAGCAGATCATTGATGCGGATCCCAGCGCCACTGTTGCTACCGCAAAGATCCAGAAAAATGAACCCGAAGATCCAGAGGAAGAGGAGCGTCTCTTCCACTCCCAGATGTGGGTCAAGGGCTCCCCGATACAGTTCATTGTTGATAGCGGGAGTCAAAAGAACCTCATTTCGGCAGAGGTCGTGAAGCGGTTGGGATTACCGACCACAGCACATCCACAACCATACACCATTGGGTGGCTTTACCAAGGGCGAGATCTTCGCGTGAGCCAGCAGTGTCGCCTTCCATACAACATCAAGCCCTTCACGGATGAGGTATTGTGTGACATTGCTCCCCTTGAAGTTTGTGATGTATTACTAGGACAACCATACTTGTGGAAGCGACATGCTGTGTATGAATCAAGGCCCCGTGCTGTTATTATTACATTGGGAAATAAGTTGTTCAGGATACCAGAGGTACCACCACCTGCCGCCATCTCTTTGATTACTGCAAAACAATGCAGTAAGATCATTTCCAAAACCAGGAAATTTGTTTCCCTGATGATACGCCCTCAAGGGAAGAAGAAGACAGTGGCCGCGGCCTCCAAACGAGGTCCCTCTGCACGGCAGCTACGAATGGACAAGATTGTGGAGGAGTACAAAGACATCTTCACCTCCCCGGCAGGGGTTCCTCTGCACTGTCAAGTCAAGCACTCCATTGATCTGACCCCAGGTGCGCCGCTACCCAATGGACCAATTTATCGGCGCTCCGTTCTGGAGAACAATGAAATCAAGAGGCAGATTCAGGAGCTCCTACAGAAAGGTCACATCCGTCCGAGTTCTTCGCCCTGTGGGAGCCCGATAGTGTTGGTACAGAAGAAGGATGGGACGTGGAGACTCTGTATTGACTATTGGGCGCTGAACAAGATCACTGTCCGTAATAGGTACCCGATCCCGCGGATTGATGACCTCCTAGACCAACTAAAGGGGGCGAAATATTTCAGCAAGATCGATCTGAAGTCAGGATATCACCAGATACCAATTGAACCCTCAGATGTGTGGAAGACTGCCTTCAAATCCAAGGAGGGCCTCTTCGAATGGTTGGTCATGCCTTTCGGATTGACGAATGCTCCTGCAACCTTTATGAGGCTAATGGATGACATCTTGCGGCCATTCACCAACTCCTTTGTAGTAGTATACTTGGATGACATTCTGATCTTCAGCCAGAGTTGGGAAGAGCACCTCCACCACATCCGACAGGTTCTCCAAACACTGCGGCAACACAAGCTATGTGCCAATTTGGAGAAATGCACTTTTGGCATGACCGAGGTCCAGTATCTGGGATACATCATTGATGAACAGGGGGTGCATGTCGATCCAGCCAAGGTCCAAGTCATTCGGGATTGGCCCTCTCCAACCACTCTAACAGAGCTCCGCAGCTTTCTAGGTCTTGCCAACTTCTACCGCAGGTTTGTGTTGGGATTTTCTCATATTTCTTGGCCCTTGAGTCAAGTCACCAAGGGCGGGGCGAAAGCAAAATTCTTTTGGTCTGAATCTCAACAGAAGGCATTCAGGGAGTTGAAGGATCGCCTCTGCACGGCACCAGTGCTCGCGTTATCAGATTTACAACAACCATTTGAGGTCGAGACAGATGCCTCTGACTATGCTATTGGGGCAGTCCTTACTCAACATGGACATCCAGTGGCATATCACAGTGAAACACTTTCAGACACAGTCCGGAAGTACCCCACTTATGATAAAGAGATGTATTCCATTGTACAGGCCGCCGACAATGGAAGCATTACATTTTGGGGAAGGAAACGGTCATCCACACAGACCACCGACCTCTGCAATTCATACAGACCCAAGGGAAATTGCAGAATGATCGCCATCAGAAGTGGTCTACATACCTGCAACAGTTTCACTTGAATATCAAGTATAAAAAGGGCAGCACCAATAATGTTGCAGATTGCCTCAGTCGACCACCGATCATGGCGCTAACCACCGTGCTCAACTCTTGCGGGCACGAGACTTCTGAGTGGCCACTTCTCTACAAAAGCGACCCAGAATTCGGCCACACATACCAGACACTCTTGGAGGGTCGGTAGGTTGCAGATTTTCACCTCCAGGATGCCCTATTATGCCACCTCGGTCACCTTTGTGTTCCTTCAAGCGAGCGTGCCAAGATGATTTGGGAAGCACACTACAGTCGGGCTGCTGGGCATTTCAGGGTCGAGAAAACAGTGGCAGTACTGCAAAACTATTTCTATTGGCCGAATCTTCGACAGGATGTTGGGAAGTACATCCGATCATGTACTGCCTGTGCCATTGCCAAACTGACCATTAAGAAGCAAGGCCTCTATACCCCGTTGCCTACCCCTAGTCGACCTTGGGAATCCATCTCCATGGATTACATGTCAGGCCTTCCTTCCACTAAGCATGGAAATGACTGTGTTTTTGTGGTCGTCGACAGGTTCTCAAAGATGGCCATTATGATGGCCTGCAAGAAGAATATCACAGCAGAAGCCACTGCTAAACTCTTCTTTGAACGAGTGTGGGTGCACTTTGGGATCCCACAGTCTATCATCTCAGATCGGGACAGTCGGTTTCTCAGCACATTTTGGTCCAGTCTCTAGTCAATGCTGGACACCAAACTCACGAAGTCCACAGCCTTCCATCCTCAAACTGATGGCTAGACAGAGGTTGTCAACAGGATGATTGTGCACATTCTGCGCATGTATAACTCAAAGCATCCACGCACATGGGATGAGAGCCTCCCCTATGTTCAGCACAGCTACAACCGAGCTCTTCACAGCTCCACTGGCCATAGCCCTTTTCAGGTGGGTTTAGGATTCCAGCCACTATGCCCCATTGATGTGGCCATGCCACTTGCAGCTACTCACATGAATTCAGCTCAGGTCCAGTCCGAAACAGATAAGGCCACCAGCTTCATTGAGCGCATCCAACATATTCGCCAGCAGGTCCATGACATTCTTGAGAAATCAAATGCCAAGTACAAGCAGCGACATGATCAACACCGGGTGCCACACAAGTTTCAGGTGGGTGACAAAGTCTGGTTGCATTTGCAAAAGGAACGCCTTACTGGAGCCTATCGGAAATTGAGACCACTTCGATATGGTCCTTACACCATTACTAAGGCTATGGGAGACAATGCATTTAAGCTCAGCATTCCCCCATTCCTTGGCCTGCACCCAGTGTTCAATGTGGACCGCCTTCGGCCATACTTTCCACCATTGCTAGACACATCCGACATTGCAGAACAACTCAAACCCACAGAATTAAATCCAGATTGCATGGAACAAGCTGCAACTGATCGGATCATGGACACACAGATCAAGAACACTCGCCAACAGCATATCCAACTGTATCGAGTTGTCAAAGCAGGCCAACTCCTTCAGCAGGGCAAGTGGCTCACCAGGGAACAAGTTCAGCAGAGGTTTCCTCATCTCATGGAGGAGCTCAACGCAATGGGGACCATTGCTTCCTAAGGGGGGAGGAATGATCCAGGTGGATATTGGTGGCCACCTGCCAGGTCCACCTGGACCCCCACCATTGTCTTTCTCAGCATTTTCAGTTTCCTTAATTGTAGCACAGTTTACTATTTTTAGCAGTTTTTTGGGTCCTGAACTTCTGGAGCCGTTTTGAGGCCCTAAACGACGTTTTTTTGGAATTCTGGGGTAACCGAAAGTGGTAGTACTCGGATAGATCTTTCTAACGAGCTATCGTACGCGTCAAACGGAGATCGTATGCCAAAGTTACGACCCCGGGAAATTGATGTACCAATTTACCCAAACGGGGCCCACAATTTGGCGTTTCATCTTCTAGGGTTAGGTTTCGGTATGTGAAGGGTTTTCCATTGTTTCTCAACAATAAATAGGCCTTCGAGCCTCATTGTAATACAGTTCAGAACAGTTCAGAGGCATGTAGCCATCACATCTCTTCTCAGAGATAAGCTACCATCGCCCTAGCTAGTTTATTGCCATTTCTGTTTGTAAGCATATGTCAGTATTTTCCATTAATGAAATGAAGTATTATTTCCGCTGCATCTTTGTGTATATGGTTATCTCTGTAATTTGTTGCGTTCCTGCTTAAATCTGGATCACAGCCACATCACACAACGTGACCTTGCTCAACGAAGAAGGAGCTAACACTGGGAGGGGAAAATTGTTGACCCCAACCCCTGGCCTCATGCGCTCCACGTGACCTAGATACAATCGAAGGTTATGAAGCAAATTGAAGGTATTTTGAGCATGGTGAGAACCTTGTAGTGTTTTTCCAGTCTTCTTTCATCTACAGTAGTTGTGACTTCTGTAGTGAAACTATTTTTAGTCTTTTCTCAATATGTGTTCATGACAAAATAGCTTTTCAGTACTTCAATGTGGAGTTGTTGTACATTTTTATGCTTGGTTTTCAATTGGAGTACAAGGACCTAATGTGTGAGTCCATTTTATGTTGAAATTTTCATGACTTGATGCAAGGAGCCATATTTTTGGAGTGAGAATTATTTGTAGGAGAATGTTCCTTGTAGGGGAAACAAGCCACTCAATTGCCAACAATTTGTATGTACTCATTTTCCACTAAAAACAATAGAGCGATCTCGCTGTTGGAGCAATCCTAGAGATTTAGTGCAGAAGGGGTGAACTCCATCAGCAAATGCTGGTTTCTTCTCTTCATGTTTTTCCATTTTGAGTTGCATGTGAATGTGTTAATTTTTTAAAAGTGCATGTGAAAACTAAATCACCGCCTTGAAGAGATTATGAAACTTGTTTACCTTTAAAGACCCATTTTGTTTACTTACAAAATGTTAGAGGACGATCAATTTTTGAGAGGAGAAGGTATGCTCCATTTTCAGATCACTTTCTAAGGAAGGGATCCAAGTTGACCCTAACAAGGTTTCCATTATCAAAAGGGTCTCTATCCATCAAAAGAAAAGGGATGTTAGATATTTTCTTGGGCTAGATGGGTATTAGAGAATATTCATTAAGGAATTTAGCAAGTTGGATTCACCTCTGTTTGGATTATTGGCTAAAGATTTAAACTTTTATTGGACAGATAGATATCAAGAGGCATTTGAAGAACTAAAAGAAAAGTTTACCACTGCACCAATTCTTAGAGGCCCCAATTGGGAATTTCCTTTCCACATCCACACAGATGCATCAGACAAAGTTGTAGGAGAAACTTTGAGACAAGTGGAAGACAAATTACCGTATGCCATAAATTTCATTAGTAAGAACCCCTCCAAGGATGAAATCAATTATACAATTATTAAAAACTAACTCTTAGCTGTGGTGCACTCCTTGAATAAGTTATGGAATTATATTGTTGGGTACTAAGTCTTTGTCCATACTGGTCATGCAACCATTAAATATTTAGTAAATAAACCTAATGTCAATGCTAGAATCATTAGATGGTTGTTATTATTGCAACAATTTGATCTAACCATTGTTGACAAGCCAAGGAAAGAAAATGTTGCAGATTTTTTGTCTAGACTAACATTGCCTATAGGAAATGAGGAGATGGTAGATGATCAACTTCCAGATGAACACCTTTTTTCTATCTCGGTGTTGTCTCCTTGGTTTTCTGATATAGAAAATTACTTGGTTTTTAGGAGGTTCCCTCCTAATCTATCCTCCAAGGAGAAGAGAAAAATTGTTAGAAAAAGTGCCCCTTTCACCTAGATTGGGGGAAATCTCTTCAAATTGGGGCTAGATCAGATCTTGAGAAGATGTGTGAGGGAGGAGGAGGTCTTTGACATCCTCTTAGCATGCCATGATGGACCCTGTGGAGGCCATTTTTCTGCTAAGAGGACAACCTTCAAAGTTCTACAAGTTGGTTACTACTGGCCTACTCTAAACCAATATGTCAAAAGGTACACTGCTAGATGTGATGAGTGACAAATGATGTGTAAGACTACACCCAAGGATGAAATGGCCTTGCAACCTCACGTGACTCTGGAGAAATGTAATAAATGGTGCATGGATTTCATTGGGCCAATTGATCGCCCATCTAGACAAAAGAGATATATCATTGTGTCCATTGATTACTTAACCAAGTGGAATGAAGCAAAATCAGTAAAGGAAACAATCGAGCAGAAAGTGGAATAATTTTAAAGAGGAAACATCTTCTACAAGTTTGCATTTCTGAGGGAGTTGATCATTGATCAAGGAGATCAATTTAATTGAAATATGATTGTGGGAATCATGGAACAACATCATATAAAAAAAATAAAATCCACTGCCTACCACCCCCAAGAAAATGGGCAGGTGGAGGTCACAAACAAAGCCTTGGAGAAGATTTTGACTAAAGTTGTCAACAACAATAGAAGAGATAGGGAAACTCGACTTGTAGAAGCCACTTGGGCCCATAATACCACTTGGAAAACCACCACTATATTAACCCCCTTTGAGATGGTTTATGGAAATAAGGCCCTACTTTCCATTGAGCTTGAATACAACACCTTGAGAATGGCAACATAATTGGATTTAGACATCACTGCAACTTAGCAAGAAAGACTGGTCCAACTCAATGATTTGGATGATTTCAGGTTGCAGGATCTCATGCACACTGAAGTGGTCCAATTGCAAAGGAATATTTGGCATGATAAAAACATTAGGGAAAGGGCCTTCCAAGAGGGTGATTGGGCCCTACTATATGATTCTAGGTTCAAGGATTTCAAAGGAAAATTGATGACAAGGTGGCTGGGCCCTTATCTAGTAGAAAAATGTTATGAGAATGGATTTGTCCAAATAAGAACAATTGATGACGAAGGGATTCCATTGGTTGTTAATTTTTACCAATTAAAGTTGTACAAAAAGCCTTTGACAAAGGAGGATTTTACCAGCTTAATAATCAAGGATTTGAATGTAATTGGGGGTTTCACAACTCTCAATTCATGTAGCCTTTGATCAACGAAAGAAGAAAAAGGGAAAAAGGAAAAAAAAAAAAAGAGAAAAAAAAAGGGAAAAATAAAAGAGCCTAGGTGAAAACCTCCATGAGGCAGCAGAGGCCAACTCTAGGGCTGAAAACCTCTATAAGGCAGCCCAAGAGAAAAAAAGAGAGAAAAAAAATGAAAGGGATCCCCAGGTGAAAACCTCCTTTGAGGCACCTGGGGCAGGCATGTAGGTTAAAAACTTGTTTTGAGGAAGCCTGCATGTCTCAAGAAAAGAAGAGAAAAAACAAGAAAAAATGAAAAAAAAGGAAAAAAAAGGAAAAATGAAAAAAGAAAAAACAATGGAGAAGCAAGGGAACACTTACATTAGTTCTGACAACATGTTTTTTTGTGGGGTTCCAGTCACTGTCAATGGGACAACAATCAAAGGAAGAAACTTGCACACTCCACTTCTCCACCTCCCAAGCTAGTTATCTACATGTCCTTCATCATTCCATCCATCTCCCCATGTTCCTCCATCATCAAGAAACCTATATCATTCAATTATACCTCAATCCTAAAGTGCTACAGGATTGTCCTAAACTACTCTAGGATTGACCAAAATTGCTTTAGGATTGTGATCAAGATATAGAGAGGGTTCATATTTTATATTTTCCTTAGGGGAATGAAAAAATAAGTCAAACACACCATCATCATCCATCCTCCACACCATTTAGCCACTTCTCCATCCAAAAATTCATCTTTGTCCATGAAAAAAAACCCATTTTCACCCCTTCTTACATAGTTTTCAACACCACCAAAATTTCTAGTCCCTATCCATGAGCTCAACATCAATTATTGGAGCTTTTTAATGCATTGCATCAACATTATTGTGATTTTGGAGGGGGTTGTGTGACTACTACAAGAAAGAATCCAATCTTATAGCAACCTGCAAAAACCCTATAGAACCACAGTTGGAAACACTTGACAACACCAAAATGAAGACTTAGCCATCCTGAAGCATTGAAGAACCATCTTTGTGATCTTGGGAAGCCACACAACTCTTGAGGAGCTGTTACAGGGTCATTGTTCATCTCCAACAATAATAGATCGATCCACTATTTGAAGAACCCACTTCAATAGACTTCGCTAAGTCAGACAACTATAAAAAATATCAACAACAATATTCTTTTTTAGAAAAGTAGGGCCAGAGCATGAAGAAACTAGGATGGAAAATGGCACACACAAATACCAACATATCAACCACTATCTTAAAGTAGCATGCACATCGAAGTAGCCAGAGACCTTCAGGTAGGCACAAATATGACACTCCTCACCTCTTCCTTTAAGTGCATGGTAGTTTGAAAATGTTTTAGATGTATGAGGAACAATAGTTTTTATAGGCTGGAGGTGGCCATCAATCTTGGCCACCCTTGAACAGTTAAAGTGCAATTAACTCCCTCACCCATGCAATGTGGAAAATGATAAAAAAGGAGAGTGATAATTATGAGGAGTGGGGAAAACGAGTTTATAAGGGGAATATGTAGGTGGTAGGTGGACACCAACTCACACAGCGCGCGAAGCCCACTACCATAAGAGGAATAAAAGGACAAGCCAAAATCTCATTTGTACCAAGAAGTTCATTACTAAAATGGTAAGAGGGGCCCACTAAGATGTCGAGGGTCAAATTAGCAATGATCAGGGCTCCCCTAGGCTATTATAGAGAAGCTAAAAAGTTGAAAAAAAGTGTTACAGGATAAAAAATAGTTTCTATTGGATTGATGTTTGTTGCTATATGATTGTAGTGAGTTGCTACAGGATTGCTGACAACTGCTATAGGATCAGTCAAAAGGTGGAAAAGGGTTTGAATTGGTGCGAATTTTCCTCCAAACCCCCACAACCATGAAGGAGTGTCCTAGGGACAGGTGAGTAGAAAATTTTCCTCACCTCCCATGCACAAAGAGTTAGATAAATTGGTTAATTTTTTCCTATACAAACATCCTGTAGCAAACCATTAAATATTGAATCTCTTTTATTTTTAAAATTCTTTTCCATGTGAGGGAAGAAAGGTAGTAGAAAAATTAAATTTCTTTGAATTAATTTTCCTCCCTCTAGTTAAGATAATAACACCACCCATCTCACCTATGTCTTGAAACCCTAGGCTACTCAGAAATCGACAATTGTCAGAAAATTCTTTGCAAATAATTTGAGGAAGAAATGATAGAGAACGTGGGAGGGGGTTTCAATAAAAGGGAGCCCACAAAATATAAAATAATCCACTAACATCCTCCCATCAGAGACACCTTCATAAGACACTAGTGGATGGGGGTCTTTAAGAAGCTAAATGGATACAATGATGAAATAACTCATGAATTTTCCATGGTCCTTCACTCTTGGGGGGAAGATAGTGCTGCCATAGTTGTAAGAGGACTTTAATCCATTTGAGTGTGAAACTCATTAGAAAAGTGACCACAATACCTCTAGGAGTTAGGTGGGGCAAGGAGGATAGGAAAAAATCCATTATAATTAAGAAGAATTTCTTCCTCCCTGAAGAAAAGCCAGTTGAAGATAAGAATGGAGTTAGAAGGGAGAGCCTTCCTTACCCATGGGATGAAGTGGCTTATCACATCCTAAAATACATATTCTGTGAAGGAAGGTTAAGTGTTGTGTATTCCTATCAGTTTAAGCTACCATATGAATTGAGGTTCTAATAAGGACTACCCATCCAAAGCAGGCTCAATATTCCCCACTTTATCCTTAAATCTATGATAGAAATGAGTTAGAGGGTGAGAGAAGGAAAGCACCAATACATTGATCATCATGGTATCATAAGGTTCATTGCTATGAATGCCTTGGGACACCTCAAGAACCCTGTGCTATGGACAAATTTCGTGGACATGGAAAAGGAATCCTTCATTGAAACTCAAGCCCAACCTTTGCTAGAACATGAAAATACCACCAAATATAGTGCTGCTAAAGAAGAAGTTGAAAAGGAAGAAAATGAAGCAAATGAAGAAGAGGCTGAAGAGAAGAAATAAGAAGATGAAGAAGAAGCTAGAGAAGAGAAGGGGGAAGAGGAAAGGAAACTAGAGGCAACAAAAGAGACTCTTAGGGGACCCTCTAGACCTTAAAAGAAGAGAAAAAGAGAACAACAAGTAAGCCACTCATAAGGGCACACTAAATGGGAGGTGGATGCTACCATGACATCCCTTACCACACCCATCAATACCAAAAGGATGCAACCTAAGCACAACCCCTTATATTTCAAAAGATGGAGGAGCACTAGGATCGAACAAGGGAAGCCTCAACCTCCTTCAATAGACCCCATCATAATTGAGGAATCTCTCAACCACCGAGAAGGATAGTTGGGATGAGGTAAAGGAAAATTGAATAAGTAACCTCCCTCAAGGCCAAAGGAAATCAACCACAAACATCCCAAAAAAGGACAAACACTAGGGAAGCTAGAGACAAGAAAATACAAGCAAAAACTACCCAACTACAGGAAGAGACAAGACTACTACAAGAAAGGAAAAAATTGCTACAAGATAAAGAGACACTTCGATAGGAAATAAAAACAAAATCTATGGAGGGGGGAGAAGGACCAAAATAACTCCAAGAGCTTGATCCACAACCTAATATTGGGTCCTACTACAAGTTTTATGAAGAGGGATGAATCATACCTAAAAAATTTGCAATCCCCATCCTATTTGAGCTAGAAAAGGAGAAAAGTTGACCCTATCGATGGATGCAGATTGCTAAGTCAAAGAAAGTTGAGGATGTAGGCCTCATGGAAGAAAAGATGAATAATATGGGTGAATAAATGGTTGACGTAAAATTAAAATAGTCAATCATGAGCGAGAAGTTACAATTAGAAAATCATAGGTTAAGAGAGTAGCTATAGGAGAAGGAAGCACAACTTTCCACCATGGAAAACTTGGCCATGGAGGTCATCCAGTGCAGATAACCATCCAAATCATATGAAATCTTCCTCAAACAACAATGGCTGCAATTTCAAATCAAAACCTTGGCACAATATGGCTCTCTCCCATTTTATTACTATAGGAAGTTTATTTGTTTTTGCTAACAGGTCAACATTGGAGATAGGGCCAAATTAGCTGAATTCTATATGCACAATATGATCCTCACAAATATGAACTTCTGGGACCCTAATTCAAGGTTGAGAGATGGAAAACTAATGGCCCTAGCATCTTGGCTTGTCCATAAAGAAGCAAGGGTTAAGGAAGTGAAGAGTGTTATGGAAAAATAAGAAAATGAGCTTCTATATATGAGACTCATAGACTCATGAGGATGTCATAAGCAATCATAGACTCATCTTTGCAGACCCTAAATTAGCCCCTTGCTACCTAGAAAAACAAGAGCAACCCATCCTCCATTTTGAAGGCATATTTAGGCTGTTAGGGACTGAAAGTTTGCAGGCCTACCAAAGGATAAAGAGACACTGCTATAGGAAAGAAAAACATAATCTATGGAGGGGGGAGAAGGACCACAATAACTCCAAAAGCTTGATCCACAACCTAATATTGGGTCCTACTACAAGTTTTATGAAGAGGGATGAATCATACCTGAAAAATTTGCAATCCCCATCTTATTTGAACTAGAAAAGGAGAAAAGCCGACCCTATCAATGGATGCGGATTGCTAAGTTAGAGAAAGTTGAGGATGCAGGCCTCATGGAATAAAAAATGAATAAGATGGGTGAATAAATGGTTGACGTATGATTAAAATAGTCAATCATTAGCGAAAAGTTACAATTAGAAAATCATAGGTTAAGAGAGTAGCTACAGGAGAAGGAAGCATAACTTTCCACCATGGAAAACTTGAATATGGAGGCCATCAAGTGCAGATAACTATCCAATTCATATGAAATCTTCCTCAAATAACAATGGCTGCAATTTAAAATCAAAACCTTGGCATAATATGGCTCACTCCGATTTTATTACTATAGGAAGTTTAGTTGTTTTTGCTAACAGGTAAACATTGGAGATAGGGCCAAATTAGCTGAATTCTACATGCACAATATGATCCTCACAAATATGAACTTCTTGGACCCTAATTCAAGGTTGAGAGATGCACAACTAATGGCCCTAGCATCTTGGCTTGTGCATAAGGAAGCAAGGGTTGAGGAAGTGAAGAGGGTTATGGAAAAATAAGCAAATGAGCTTCTATATATGAGACTCATAGACTCATGAGGATGTCATAAGCAATCATAGACTCATCTCTGTAGACCCTAAATTAGCCCCTCTCTACCTAGAAAAACAAGAGCAACCCATCCTCCATTTTGAAGGCATTTTTAGGTTGTTAGGGACTGAAAGTTTGCAGGCCTACTAAAGGATAAAGAGACACTGCCATAAGAAAGAAAAACATAATCTATGGAGGGGGGAGAAGGACCAAAATAACTCCAAGAGCTTGATCCACAACCTAATATTGGGTCCTACTACAAGTTTTATGAAGAGGGATGAATCATACCTGAAAAATTTGCAATCCCCATCTTATTTGAGCTAGAAAAGGAGAAAATATGACCCTATCGATGGATGCAGATTTCTAAGTCAAATAAATTTGAGGATATAGGCCTCATGGAAGAAAAAATGAATAAGATGGGTGAATAAATGGTTGACGTAAGATTATAATAGTCAATCATGAGGGAGAAGTTACAATTAGAAAATCATAGGTTAAGAGAGTAGCTACAGGAGAAGGAAGCACAACTTTCCACCATGGAAAACTTGGCCATGGAGGCCATCAAGTGCAGATAACCATCCAAGTCATATGAAATCTTCTTCAATTAACAATGGTTGCAATTTTAAATCAAAACCTTGGCACAATATGGCTCTCTCCCATTTTATTACTATAGGAAGTTTATTTGTTTTTGCTAAGAGGTCAACATTGGAGATAGGGCCAAATTAGCTTAATTCTACATGCACAATATGATCCTCACAAATATGAACTTTTGGGACCCTAATTCAAGGTTGAGAGATGCACAACTAATGGCCCTAGCATCTTGGCTTCTCCATAAGGAAGCAAGGGTTGAGGAAGTGAATAGGGTTATGGAAAAATAAGAAAATGAGCTTCTATATATGAGACTCATAGACTCATGAGGATGTCAGAAGCAATCATAGACTCATCTCTGCAGACCCTAAATTAGCCCCTCGCTACTTAGAAAAACAAGAGCAACCCATCCTCCATTTTGAAGGAATTTTTAGGCTGTTAGGGACTGAAAGTTTGCAGGCCTACCAAAGGATAAAGAGACACTACTGTAGGAAAGAAAAATAGTATCTATGGAGGGGGGAGAAGGACCACAATAACTCCAAGAGCTTGATCCACAACCTAATATTGGGTCCTACTACAAGTTTTATGGAGAGGGACGAATCATACCTGAAACATTTGCAATCCCCATCTTATTTGAGCTAGAAAAGGAGAAAAGTTGACCCTATCGATGGATGCAGTTTGCTAAGTCAAAGAAAGTTGAGGATGTAGGCCTCATGGAAGAAAAAATGAATAAGATGGGTGAATAAATGGTTGATGTAAGATTAAAATAGTCAATCATGAGTGAGAAGTTACAATTAGAAAATCATAGGTTAAGAGAGTAGCTACAGTAGAAGGAAGCACAAATTTCCACCATGGCAAAGTTGTCCATGGAGGCCATCAAGTGCAGATAACCATCCAAGTCATATGAAATCTTCCTCAAATAACAATGGCTGCAATTTCAAATCAAAACCTTGGCACAATATGGCTCTCTCCCATTTTATTACTATAGGAAGTTTATTTGTTTTTGCTAACAGGTCAACATTGGAGATAGGGACAAATTAGCTGAATTCTACATGCACAATATGATCCTCACAAATATGAAATTCTGGGACCCTAATTCAAGGTTGAGAGATGCAAAACTAATGGCCCTAGCATCTTGGCTTGTCCATAAGGAAGCAAGGGTTGAGGAAGTGAAGAGTGTTATGGAAAAATAAGCAAATGAGCTTCTATATATGAGACTCATAGACTCATGAGGATGTCATAAGCAATCATAGACTCATCTTTGTAGACCCTAAATTAACCCCTCGCTACCTAGAAAAACAAGAGCAACCCATCCTCCATTTTGAAGGCATTTTTAGGCTGTTAGGGACTGAAAGTTTGCAGGCCTACCAAAGAATAAAGAGACACTGTTATAGGAAAGAAAAATAGAATCTATGGAGGGGGGGAGAAGGACCACAATAACTCCAAGAGCTTGATCCACAACCTAATATTGGGTCCTACTACAAGTTTTATGAAGAGGGATGAGTCATACTTGAAAAATTTGCAATCCCCATCTTATTTGAACTAGAAAAAGAGAAAAGTCGACCCTATCGATGGATCGAGATTGCTAAGTCAAATAAAGTTGAGGATGTATGCCTCATGGAGGAAAAAAAATGAATAAGATGGGTGAATAAATGGTTGACGTAAGATTACAATACTCAATCATGAGGGAGAAGTTACAATTGGAAAATTGTAGGTTAAGAGAGTAGCTACAGGAGAAGGAAGCACAACTTTCCACCATGGAAAACTTGGCCATTGAGGCCATCAAGTGTAGATAACCATCCAAGTCATATGAAATCTTCCTCAAATAACAATGGCTACAATTTCAAATCAAAACCTTAGCACAATATGGCTCTCTCCCATTTTATTACTATAGGAAGTTTATTTGTTTTTGCTAATAGGTCAACATTGGAGATAGGGCCAAATTAGCTGAATTCTACATGCACAATATGATCCTCACAAATATGAACTTCTGGGACCCTAATTTAAGGTTGAGAGATGCACAACTAATGGCCCTAACATCTTCGCTTGTCCATAACGAAGCAAGGGTTGAGGAAGTGAAGAGGGTTATGGAAAAATAAGCAAATGAGCTTCTATATATGAGACTCATAGACTCATGATGATGTCATAAGAAATCATAGACTCATCTCTACAGACCCTAAATTAGCCCCTTGCTACCTATAAAAACAAGAGCAACCCATCCTCCATTTTGAAGGCATTTTTAGGATATTAGGGACTGAAAGTTTGTAGGCCTACCAAAGGATAAAGAGACACTACTATAGGAAAGAAAAACAAAATCTATGGAGGGAGGACAAGGACCATAATAACTCCAAGAGCTTGATCCACAACCTAATATTGGGTCCTACTATATGTTTTATGAAGAGGGATGAATCATACTCGAAAAATTTGCAATCCCCATCTTATTTGAGCTAGAAAAGGAGAAAAGCCGACCCTATCGATGGATGAAAATTGCTAAGTCAAATAAAGTTGAGGATGTAGGCCTCATGGAAGAAAAAATGAATAAGACGGGTGAATAAATTGTTGACTTAAGATTAAAATAGTCCATCATGAGGGAGAAGTTGCAATTAGAAAATCATAGGTTTAAAGAGTAGCTACAGGAGAAGGAAGCACAACTTTCCACCATGGAAAAATTGGCCATGGAGGCCATCAAGTGCAGATAACCATCCAAGTCATATGAAATCTTCCTCAAATAACAATGGCTGCAATTTCAAATCGAAACCTTGGCACAATATGGCTCTCTCCCATTTTATTACTATAGGAAGTTTATTTTTTTTGCTAGTAGGTCAACATTGGAGATAGGGCCAAATTAGCTGAATTCTACATGCACAATATGATCCTCACAAATATGAACTTCTGGGACCCTAATTCAAGGTTGAGAGATGCACAACTAATGGCCCTAGCATCTTGGCTTGTCCATAAGGAAGCAAGGGTTGAGGAAGTGAAGAGGGTTATGGAAAAATAAGCAAATGAGCTTCTATATATGAGACTCATCGACTCATGAGGATGTCATAAGCAATCATAGACTCATCTCTGCAGACCCTAAATTAGCCCCTCGCTACCTAGAAAAACAAGAGCAACCCATCCTCCATTTTGAAGGCATTTTTAAGTTGTTAGGGACTGAAAGTTTGCAGGCATTCCAAAGGAGATGGAATGCTTTGCCACACAATCTACAAATTAGGGAGTACCACTCCCTTGAGAGGTTGAGGAATGCCATAGAAAGAACCCCACTCTACAAGATAATTGTTCAAAGATTGAAGATCAATTGTATAGGGCAATATATATCAATCCTCCCTTGTTATTATACCTACAAAAAATAAGAGTTAAAGAAGATGAATAAAGAGAGTGGGAAACAATTGAGGAAAATGAAGGTTTTTATCCATAAGAGGGAACACCATATTAAGTGCCTTGGGATGTCAGAGAAGCCACTAGGGCCATGCATGATCTACAAATCAATAAGTGAGTTGCTAAGAGGGTGAGCAACACCTTCAACATGGGGCTGATGATGGGCCTCACTAATAGGTACATCATAAGGCCCATTTTTCCATAATCCAACCTGTAATTTCCTCTTTTCTTGCATTTATTAACATCTTTTTGACTACAAGGTGTTTAATAGGGAGACTAAAGGATGTTTATCGTAATTCATCACCTAATGTGATTAACGTGTAGGAAAAAAGTGCTTCTGAGTGCATTTACTATGCAAAGGTACACTGGAGGCAGCTAGAGGAGATGTAGGAGGTTTGTGTCCTGTATTTACTCACCTACAACTCGACTTGATCCCTAAAATCACTCACCTACAATGTGAAGATCGGTTAGCAGCTGATGCACTCAAGGAATTGTGAGGATATAAGGGAACTATATCCCCTTTTTTAGAGATTTTGGAGCGAAGTAGTCCTCTTTCCAAGGAGGTTTCTGCTTAGTCATTTTCATATAAATACGTAATCCTAAGGGCTCAATAGGATTGGAAATTTCTAGAGCAGATAGGAGCTACTAAGAGCTAGGAGCTTAAGCTTGTCATTTCCATTCCTTCACATGATGTACTTGAACTTTGTTTTATGTCAATGTAAAACTTACAGTTATCTTTCATATGGGTTTGTTTCATAGGGCCGAGTCCCCTTAGGTTAGGGCCCAACCCAGAGGCTGTTACACAATAATTTGTCATTGTCCCTGTACTCCCCATTACACAATACTGGAGGACCTCTATAGTGAACCCTAGATGCTTTCCCATCATGAAGAAACTCACATTATGTCCCTCTTCATGAGCAAAACATTTCCCTTTTGCATCATTTCCCAAGAATCTTCCTTTTACCCCAGTTTACAAGACCGATGCTAATGACCAGTTCATCCCTTGTACCAATCAGCAGATTTTAACACTGGGACTAGTGCCAATCAGTGCCACGGAGCCTTGCCTCAGTCACGTTGATCCTCTTTTGACAATTTTTTTAAATATGGAGTCGAAGCTTCTAGGTCTAAAAGCTTCATAACGGACGTTTGGTAAATGGTTGGGCTGGATGGAGCCGAGGAAGTTAGTTTGGGCTCCTTTCCCCTATTAGGATGGAACAAACCCAAGAGATAAGGCCTTCTCCCATGATAAGAGGAACCACCCTCCTTTTACAAGCTAAACTAGTTTTTAGTTTCAGTTTTGGAGTTTTGAAGTGAGTTTGAATAATCAGCAAGACATCTATACCTTGTAGCTTTCTAGTGTATGTTTGAGGGAGAATAGTGTGTTTGGTTTGGTTTGAGACTAAAGGTAAGAGGCCTTAAAACTTATATTGTTGGGGCTATCCATGAGATGCTAGCAGATGTGTGGGAACCCGGATACATCGAAGGAGACCAACAATGTCAAGGCATTGGTTGTAATCTCTTTCTAAATTTATATGAATACAACTATTGATTGATTTCCTACATGAAGTGTTATCGTATGTCTTTATGGATTAATGTTCCTTGACCTGTTAAGTAGGTTGAATACAATATTGTCTAGTATCATGTTTGTTGTTGTTGTTGTTTGCTTGTTTTAGGTATTCGAAGGAAGGAAATGGAAAGTAGCTAGAGTGAGGAAGTACGATCATCACCAAGCATAATAGCGTTCTAAGAGGTAGGCCCTCTTATTTGATTCTAGCTTTAGGAGATTTTCCATAGATTTTTTGTTTGTGGCTAGACCCGCTCTCTCGGGCTAGAGGAATTGTTTATGTCCGCACTAAGAATTTACCTATACCACAAATTGGCGACTCCACTAGGGAACCAGTCCTTCTATTTGATTGATTGTCATTTTATGGTTTTGTGTGAACTTTTCTAGTATCACCATTTCCCTTTAGTTTTCTCTACTTTTCTTGTTTTACTACACTGAATCTGAAATTTACAATGGCAAGTCTGGTTTTAGCCTTTGAATTTTTTTATTTTTTCCCCGAATCCTCGGTCAGCGCGTTTATTTTTCTGATAGTCGCATCGATCAGTGTGAGTTTCTCAAAAATAGTCATGTCGACCCCCTTCTGGCTCTTGTTTTCAGTTAGGAAGTCGCGTTGCTTCCTGTAGGTGAAGATCAGGGTTTCCCCTAGATCATAACTAGTGTGTCTTGCCCTTCTGATTTCTGTCTCTTAGCTTGTTCTGACTGTGTTCTCCCTGATTGGAAAGCTCTATTAGCTTGGTTTATATGCTTTTTTGGTTTTCCTTTTCTTCACTTGGTTTCTTGAGTTTCTGAGTGGTTTGTAGCCCTAGGGCATCTAGGTCATCATCCATTCACCTGTTTTTGTGCTCAGCAAGTCAAGTCGATAGTCAAGTTGCTCCTTGCATTTTGTTTGTTAGTCCTTTCATTGCTTTGATTTCCATTTAACAAGTTTGAAAAGTTTAGTTTGTTGATTAAGCGTCTCTTTTCAGGCATAGATCACATTTCTCATCTTGTTCTTGGTGGAGTCTTTGCATCATTAGTTTGGAAGGAATTCTCTTTTTGTGCCTTGCATTTTCTTGAGGTTGATTGCATTGAAAATTTTTCATTGAAGTGTTTGTGAAACATTCATTTTCTCACTTCACTGAAAAATACATAATTCTAGTTTGATGAATCAATATGTTACATTAGTTAGCATCATTGAAGACTAGAATTGCATCATCATTTTCATTGGAAAAGAAATGAATTCTCTTTACTAGTGAAAGGACTAATTGAAGTGCATTTGATAGGAAGATTCAGTGAATTTATGATATTTATTAGAGAAATATTTCATTCTTTGATTGTTGCATTGATTTTGTGTTCCCTATCTCTCAATTAGTGTTAACTTTCATTGAAGACAAAAATCTCTTTTCTCATATAGCTGCATGTAGGAGTTTTGTCAAATGATATTGGTAGGGCCTTGTAATTGAAACCTAATCCAAGATCAACCATTAAAATTTATCGAATTAACCTAAGGAAGCATTGAAACTTAACACTTACATTTAAAGGTCTAGGCTAGAGACGTGTTCCAACGTCTTAAAACCTAGCAGCTATCGTTCACTTTGGCACTAGACAATGCTAGTACGGACTTGTGCTCCCTGTACCGTCGTGTATATAAAGGGAGACCCCACTAGGTTGCAATCCTTTATCCACAGGAAGCTGAGTCTACTATCTTGTAAACGTGATACACTGAACACAACATTCGGGGAGATTTCCTATCCGTACTTCTCAGTTCGCCGGGAGGTATTCTGCAGTTCACGGTTACCTGGTAATCCTTTTTCCTAGATTATCCCGAGCAGTCGTTTTGGTCTTTTTGACTCTTTAAATTTAAAATATCATTGAGCACTTGTCCTTTTGAGCTCGTTAACTTCGAAAGTGACTAGAGTCACCTTTTTCCCTTTTCTCGACTCTTAAAACATGAAAAGGCAAAGTTTTGTTTCAGTGTTCTAAAATTAACTTCCCATGAAATATTCCTGGTTAAAGTTATATTCCTTAGTAATTCTTTAGGGTCGATTCCAATGGCAACATTTCCAGAATCTACCAGTCAAGGGTTCCCCTTGGATGGGAATCCTGGTCCTTTTCCTTCTTTTGGAAATGCTGGTGCTCCTTATATGGCGACGTTGTCCCTTCCTAGGTTAACCATTGGTGTACTTGTCTAGTTGTTTTCGACCTCGGTGGTCCCGAGCATCCCAACTCCTGTTCAAACGTCTCCTTCATTCAAATCACGTCACGATGATTCTAAGGTTGACACCTCACCTTGTTCCCCCATTTCTACACCCTCCTCTTCTACTTTGCCTGGTGATATTTTCAAATCTAGTAACTAGGAGGCTAAGAAGACGAAGAAGAAGAAGAAGAAGAAGAAGAAGAAGAAGAAGAAGAAGTCTGATAAGAGAGAGGCAAACGATGCAACTGTTACTCCAAATGCACCTCCCATAGACAAACATTCCAAGCCTCCATAAAAGGTGAAATTCCCTTGCAGGTTGTGTAAGGGTGACCATCTCCTTCAAGACTATCTTGGCATTCCTAGAGTCTTAGAGGTATGGTCTCAAAATTTGGATCTACCATCCCCATTGACCTCTAGAGATAGTATCAATGCTACACCTTCATCTAATGATGGTAACAACAAAGGAAAGATTATATTCCCCTGTAGGTTATGTGAAGGGAAGCATCTTCTTCACCTTTGTCCTCTTATGGATAAAGCTTCCAAAACTTTGGAAAACCCTACAGCTCCTCAAGCCCAACTCCCTCCTAGTTGGTAAAGAGATTGAATTGGATTCATCTCTTTCCCATCCTGCTCTTCCTGAGCATGATTCTCTTATATCTGTTCCCGACCAACCATTGGTCGAAAAGAGTGTGGACTTGGCTCCGCCTTGAATTGTTCACTATGTTCCTGAAGAGGGTAGTGATCATACTGCTCATGTTCTTCTTGTCTCCTCATATTCTCATATATCGAAGAGTGACCCCCCCACCTCGTTTGTCTAGGAGAGTCCTTCTCCTATTCCTGTAAAGCATGGGGGCAATCATATGATACCCCCACCAAGTAGTTCTATCGTTTCTTTTGATTGGAGTAAATTGACCACTTTCTGCCTTCCATCTTATGTGCCTTTCCATATCATAGTACAAGCCTATAATGTGGTAGTACATGGCACTATATTAGATGAAGGCACATTTTTTAGCATCATGTCTTCTACTACTTGGAAATATTTGGGTTCCCCACAGCTTGTGCCTGTCACCCAGAATCTGTTGGCTTTCAACGGAGGAACCAGTCAACCCTTAGGGATCCTTCCGAAGTTCCCTATTACTTTGGGAGGAAAGACCGTCTATATAGATGTGATGGTAGTCTAAGGTCCCTTAGATTTCAATATTCTCCTTGGACGCAACTATGTTTATGTCTAGGGAGCTCTTGTTTCTTCACTTTTCTGTGTGGTTTGTTTTCTGCATGAAGAGAGAATTGTGCCTATTGATCAACTTTCATTCATTGGTCACCAAGTGCCTCCTTTGCAACCATCATCCCCTATTGGTTCTTGTTTGCAAGTAGTACCCTCCCTGCCATAGGTCAATTATGTGGACACCTATTCTGTCTCCACACCTGCTGATGATCAGATATATGGTATAGTACATTATGTACTAGGGGCATTGGAACCTGATCTATCATTTGTACCAGTTGACATGTGTTCCTCCCAGAGCATAGTTCTCCCGTCCAGTGAGGACCTCTTGGGGGCCATGTTCTTGTATGGTCCATGAACAGATGTATGAGGATAGTTCCCAGTCTTGTGTCAAGCTCGTTAAAAAATGAAACAAGGGGCGAGCATAGTTCCTGGTCTTGTGTCAAGCTCGTTAAAAAATGAAATAAGAGTCATGAGGATAGTTCCTGGTCTTGTGTCAACCTCGTTAAAAAATGAAACAAGGGGCGAGCATAGTTCCTGGTCTTGTGTCAAGCTCATTAAAAAATGAAACAAGGGTCATGAGGATAGTTCCTGGTCTTGTGTCAACCTCGTTAAAAAATGAAACAAAGGGTGTGAGCATAGTTCTTTGTCTTGTGTCAAGCTCATTAAAAAATGAAACAAGGGTCTCGAGGATAGTTCTTTTACTGTGTCAACCTCATTAAAAAATGAAGCAACTCCCTTTTCCAAATCGAGTCTTTGATTAAGATCTCATAAAATCCCAGTCGAGTCTTTCCAAGATCTCGAAAGTGAACCTTCATTCCATCCACCTAGTTGACTGAAATGAAGCTTGGGGGGCATGCAAACTTATAACAAGCATAGTTTTTTGTTTCAATCTTGTGTAAACGTGAAATCGAATCCAATCAGAGTTCTCCATGGTTCAAGTTTGTGAAAAAATGAACTCATGCCTGATTTACATCTCGTGATTTCTGTTTTAATCAACTGATTTCTACTAAATGAGCCTTGGTTGTTTCTTTCCATCACCACCATCTCTTTGGCTGATCATATGCTTTCACTTGGATGTTTTTCCTTTCTTGATGAACTACAATGATGAGTGGCTTTATTAGCCAGCCTCTTGACCATTACATGTTTTGAGCAGTTCCATCATTGCCAGAACCAATTGCTACCCTTTATACCACTCCTTCCTCTAGGACGAGTCACCTTTAAGCTCTTTTCTTGACTCATAAAAAATGGAAATATAGCTGAGTATTTTCCCTTTTAACTCGTTAAAGAGAATAAAAATGGGGGGTCCGCTTTCAAGCTCTTTTCCGACTCTTTAAACATGAAAAGATTGTCGATCTCTTGTCATTTTAAACTCGTTAAAGGTTGCGAAACGTCATTTACCCAATATACATTTACCCCTTTTTCGATTTGGGATAAAAAAATTATGAAAAAGGTACTCCTTGGCTGACATGGTCAAGCGTTTCTCTCAAGTATTGTTTTCTACCTTTTCGGGCTCGAGAGACACAACTGTACGAAAAGGGACCTTTTGGAGTTTTCTTTTCCATGTCTTTTTCAAACTCTCTAAACATGAAAAAGATATTGAGTTATAGCTTTGTCAGACTCGTTAAACATTAAATGACATCGGACTTGTCATTATGACGAGGCTGAGCTACTCCTTCCTAGGGCTCGTAAAACTTATTAGGATGGATCCATCTGAAGGATGTACTTATACTACAAGCATATGATATCCTCGTCAAGCTTGTGTAAAAATAACTCTACCAGCTATTGCATTCCTCCATTGTGCAACCCCATTGCAGCTCGGGGGTCCACGGGGAAGAAGAGTACGCAAGGAGTAGGCTGGGAGGTTAACTGGTGGGTCATCCAATTCGGATCAAGTACGACATCATTCACTCTCAGAGGTGACCAACAACAAGGGAAGACAAGTAACGACAAATCAAGTGGAGTCCCATATTTTGGTGAACGGTACATGTGGGTTGCAATATTATTTTGTATGATTTCTTTATGGCCTTAGCTAAATATATGTCCATTTTATGATATGGTCAATGGGAAAATTGGAAGTATTTCATCAGTTGTATTCACTTGAGGCAAATTTTCGCTCTTGAACATTGACTCTCATCTGCTATTTATGTCAGGTTTTGGGACATCCTCACTCTGTCACTTGCCTCCCTGAGTTTTGTGTTTTCCATTTTAAACCTCTCATATGATCTCTGCCATGTCACCATGACCTTTGATCCTATGATGTCAAATTCTGCCAAACTCCGGAGTCGTGTCATCCATATGTTCAAGAGAAGTCTTCCTACCTGTACATTGTCTGATCATCTTGGATTACTCTCATTCATTGTGTTCCCGTTTCGTCTCTGTTATAGACATTTTTGTGCCTTACAGCTATAAGCATGAAATGTCCATAATCCAAGGGATCCAAAGTCCCTAAATATGTTGTTACAGCTCCTAAAGGAACAAGGTCAACCAATGACAACTTCTCCCAGAAGTTCTCCACCAAAAACCACTCAGAACTAGTCAAATCAGGATCAATTCAGAAGCTCCACTAGCTGCTTGCGTTGCAAAGCACCCAAATACACTGGCTAGGTGCGTTGCAATGCACTTGAATGCACTACCCAGGTGCATTGAGGGGGAAATGACAAGTGGCAGAGTCATTCAACGAGGTGGAAAGACCATGGAAACTTCCAGAATCTTCTCCAATGACACTTGCCTCACTGAATTCGACCAAGTGATGAGTAAGAGGCTCTCAGTCTCCAAGTGGAAGCAAGAACTGACAGAGAGAAGCCACAAGTCAAAACATAAGATGACTCATCCTCTCTGCTTACATCTATATATGGATCCCTCATCCCAGAGATCCAGAGGCTGGAATTTTGTACTTTGCAGAGAATTGTTGTTGGTTTGAGATTGAGATTAGTACATTGGGTGATTTATGCTTTGTTGGAGGAGAGGAAGGGATTCCTTTGCTGGGAGGTAGATGCTGGATCAGAACGCACTTGGTTGTATCTCCTCTTGGACTTTCTTATTCTATCAATAAACTATTTGAGTTTCTCCTGCATGTTGTGTATCAATGATGTTTTGTTATATTTGCATGTTTAGCTTAATCTGATCTTGAGCTTTTTATGAATGTATATCTATATCTTCATGTAGTTTCTCTCTCTCTTGTGATCTTGCAGGAATTCGGTGAAGCTGGGCCGGTAAGGGAGCAGGGAGCTGGGAGCTATTGAAGAGAGGAGTGATTGGATCAACAAACTAGCGAAAGACACAGGTTAGTTACATCCTTCCTCCTCATTTACATTTCATAAAGAAGAATACTCAAGTAGTTTTCCTTGTTTGTTGCTAAGGCATTATCACACCTTAGAGTGGGATAGGGGCATTCTGAATAGATACTTTTCCCAACGACAAATTGGCGACTCCGCTGGGGAACGTATCTAGTTAGTTTATTTGTGTTTCTATTGTTGTTCTTCTCAGAAACTTAGGAGTGCTGAATCGAACTGCATTTTCCATTTACAAATGCAAAGTAGAGATCTGCCACTCTAGTCCACTCACTGGGCCTGTTTATGATCTGAACAAGCTGATCCAAAAATGCTCTAACTGCCCTTTGTGATAGCTCTTAGTCCTCCTTTAAATCATCCTTCTAATTGTACCTTATTGATAGCTTTTATCCGGCCAAAAACCTCAGATCAAACTGCAAACCGTGACCCAGAACCCAGAGACAACTCTCGTTTCTGCTTCAGCGTAGGCTCTATGAAGAGACTCTGCATTTCAACGCAGGTCCCGAGAGGGATACCTGCGCTACAATTCAGTTTCTCTGTGCTGCAGGTGCGCTGATCAGCCTTTGCCCTATGCAGCTATGGTTCTTTGCATCCTTGTGTTCAGTTTTATCTCTGTTTTTTGCAGCATGTTATCAGTGTGTGTACCTATCTGAAAAACCCTTTTCTCTACCTTAATTCCGCCTTAGTTGTATAAAAGAAATTGTATTTGTTTTTGTGTATTTGTTACATCATTTGCAGTTTCCCATTACAAAAGTAAACTAGTCATACTGTCGCCTTTAGATCTAGACCTGTCGTAAGTTTCGTTTCGATCTTAAAAGTAAATTTGTTTGCTGTTGACAGTTGATTGCGCTTTTACTTTTGTCTTTTGGTTTGAATTTGTGAATTTCTAGTGTCGAAACAAGTGTTTACTTCAAAATCACAAAGTGTCATAATCGTCTTTTTGATTTCGAAAAGAAGCTTGTTTGTGTTTTCACTTGAAATCGAATTCAAATTTTGTACAACAGCTTTCTTTTTAGGCATCAATATTAAGAAAGTGAAAACAAATACATGCATTTGTGCATTTGCATATTGATAGTTTGTATGGTTTGATTTAGGAAAAGTGCATTTACAGTGTGCTCTTTGCTCTTTGAGAAAAGATTGTGTCTTTCTTTTCCCCTTGTAGCTAGGATTTTCATTGTTGAAAAGAGATAAATGCTTGCTTATCATCTTTAGACTGCATTTAGGAATTGTATCTACATCTCGTGGTGATCCGAAAAGGCAAACTTCTAAGAAAGATCAACCTAAAATAAATTGAATGAACTTAACAAACGCTTTGTAACTTAACGCACAACATAGAGGTCTAGGCTAGAGACGTGTTCCGGCGTCGTAAAACCTGGTTACTGTCGGCCTCACTGATGGTTGGGTGATTCCTCCTGAGAGACGATAAGTGCCAGTACGGATTGTGCTCCCACGTACTGTCGAGTATATATTGGGAGACCCCTATAGGCATAAAACCTTTATCCATAGGAAGCCGTGTCGGCCGCCCTACTGATCGCAATGCACTGAACACAGCATTCGGGAAGATTGACCGCCCGTACCTTAAAAAGTATTCTGCGGTTTTGCGATTGGTTTGGCACACCCTCTACCTAGAACTCCAGAGCAGTCCCTTTCGTTCCTTTTCAGAATCCTTAACGAAAAAGGTCCATCTGAGCACTTGTCACTTCAGGCTCATTAAAAATCGAAGGAGACTAGAGTCATCTTTTGCTTTTTCTCGACTCTTTAAAATTGAAAAAGCAAGTTGTGTCCAAGCGTCGTTAAAATTTATTTTAAACGGAATATTCATCCCCTTTTTCCTGCGTTGATCTTTAGGTTGAGAAAATGGAGCCTACCAACCAATGAATTCCCCTTGGTGGAAATCCTAGTCCCTTCTCCTCTTGGGGAGATGTTGGTGCGCCCCATATGGCCACATTGTCACTTCCAGGACTGACAATTGGCTTGCCAGTCTGGCTCTTCTCAACCAATGTCGTTCAGAACACCACTATTCCTGAACAGTCGAATCAGCAATTAGACCAGTCCAGAGTTACCCACCAGCCTTCTACTTCCTCTAATTCTTCCTCTCCTCCTTCCTCTTCGCTTGACGGGACTGGCAAAGCTAAAAACCAAGTTCCTAAGGAGAAGAAGGAAAAGAAGAAGAAAGAGAAGAAGAAGAAGGAGCCAAAGGCGACTGGGGGCAAACGAGTGTCATCTAACGAAAATCCACACACTGCACTGACCAGGCCTAAATCGCCATGTGTCATTTGCAAGGGAGACCACTTTCACAGAGATTGTCCCTGCATCCCTCGAATACTAAGGGACTGGTCTCCCCGTTTGCACAATCCGGTGGCGTCAACCTCTGATAGCCATGTTGAAAGCACATCGTCAACTAGCAAAAGTGAAGTCCCAGGACAAAAAGGGAGAGCTAGATCTCCCTGTAGACTGTGCGAAGGCAACCATGCCCTCCACCATTGTCCCTTCTTAGACGAGGCTAAAAGAGTCTTGGATGATCGTCCGGTTTCACCGTTACGACTCCCTCGTGGATATAAAAAACTCTTGCTGAGTCCTTCGTTAGTTGAGAATCCAGCTGGCCCGCTCAAGTGGTCAGCTGAAGCGCCTGTCATTGGAGATGAACCGGCTGAATCCATACCTGACGAAAGTCAAAAGGTCGAGGCGGAAGTTGACCCAGTCTTGCCTTCAGGGGATTTATCTTCGAATGACACAGTCACTGAGGAGAATAAGGATGACACCGTCCAAATTCTCTTCATCAACACAGACTCCGACGAACACGGGGGCAACCTACCCATTCCTTTATCGCAGAAGGAAGTTCGTCAGATCCGTACCCGGCCGTCTACTCGGTCCCACCTCCAAGCAACCTAGTTGTCTCCTTCGACTGGAACCAACTAGGCAGACCCTGTTTGCCAGCAAGCATACCATTCCGAATTATCATCCAAATATACAGAATGGTCATGGCTGGCACCATCATTGATGAGGGGGCTTCTGTGAGTATCCTTTCCTCTACTACTTGGAAAGCGCTTGGTTCGCCATTGCTTTTGCCTGAAATGAGAAATCTGACAGGCTTTGATAAAGGAACCAGTCGACCTTTAGGGATCCTCCCCAATGTGCCCATAACATTGAAAGGGAAGACCGTTCAAATGAACGTGATGGTCGTTCAAGTACCCTTGGATTATAACCTACTCCTTGGACGAGACTATATATATTGCATGGGAGCCATCGTCTCCTCACTCTTTAGAGTAATGTGTTTTCCGCATGAAGGAAGAGTGGTCAAGCTCGTGGACCAGCTTTCATTTCCCGGATCACGCATCGCAAATAGTCATATACCATCCCTAAATGGTCTCTTCATGCAAGAAATGTCTCAACCCATGGTCCGTCCTCCCGATGAGCGCGAGTGATTCGGAAGGATATGACTGGAACCCAGGGGGCATGCGTCCTGGTCTGCTTCGGTAGGAAAACTTTGGGTATAGGGTAGGTTTCCGCGGGAGAATATGACTAGTCTGTACCCCGTTCGTGATTGGAAGAGGGGTTGTTCTAGAATAAGATTCTTTTGTCAAAGTTATGTGAGTTGGCGGGCATCATCGCTCACCTTTGTTTATCTCGGTAGACATCGCCGAAGAAGTGTTTTGTTTGAAAGATTAATAGAACAATCTTTGGGTAACCTGAAAGAGGTAGGCCTCTCTCGGTAAAACAATTGTTTTGGCGGAAGTGAAGTAGAGGTAACCTTGAAACTCTGTTTTATACCTGGGGGCATGCAAACCTTTTGGAGTGCAAGCAAAGAGCGGTTATTTATCTGTTTTTTGGATTAGTCGTTTCCTAACTTGCATAAAGAAAGGATGCGGGGCATAGCTTTGTAAGGCGCAAGCTCCATAAAAAATGGCATCTTACATGAGACATTCTTATCATATGACTGGATTATCGAGAAGTTTTAGCACATAGTTCATGCTCGTTAAAAAATAAACATAAGATCGAGCAAGTGTTTCAACCCGCGTTTAAGCTCGTTAAAAAATGAACTATCCTCCGGTAAATAACCACCGTGAATGTAACATTATCAGCCATTAAAGCCTTGGTCGTGTTTGCACCGTCACCTCCACTTTTCCATTGGCCGATCATTCACCTCCATATGATTGTTTACCCATTTTGAGGAATAGCTGCGAAGAGTGATTTCATTAGCCATCCTTGTGACACTGCCGTGATTGGAAAATTCCAACCCTTACCTGGAATCAGCTGCTACCCATTTTATCACTCGTTCCTCAAAAGACGAGTCTTCTTTAAGCTCTTTTCATCTGACTCGTAAAATATGAAAAGATTGCCGAGTTTTGGCCTTCCAGCTCGTTAAAGCGACCGAAAGTGCTATCCCTCCTCTAGATTTTAATCTTTTTTGGACCTGAGGGATTATTGCACAAAAAGATCGAGCGCTTGTTTTGTTCGGCTCGTTAAAACTATCAAAAATTCATCCCTTCTGTATTGTTTTATACTTTTTCGGACTTAAGGGATTAGATGACGAAAAAGGACTTTCGGAGTTAACTTTACGTACCTTTTCAGACTCTCTAAAAATGAAAAGGACCGAGTTATCTTTGTCGTTAGACTCGTTAAAAAAACATTAATAGCGACAAACTTGTCTTTAGACGAGAACGAGTTTCACTATCGCTAGGCTCGTTAAAACATAGCGATGGGTTTGCCCAAAGGGAAAATTATAGAACAAGCATATGTTATCCTCCTCAAGCTTGACAAAATAAAGAGGTACTGGTCAGCAATGACTGGGGAAAAATTGGGAAGAAACTCAAAGAACCTTTATTGGTAGCAAGTCGCTCTTGAACATGACACTTCCACTCCGTGCCTGAGTCGGGTTGGGTTGTTTCATTCACCGGTCACATCACCATGGTCTCACCATACCATCCACCTTTGGGGTAAATGCTACCAATCCATCACATAAGTGTCGCCGATATGTTCAAGAGAAGTCATCCAGAGAAGTCAACCGTGTCCCATCCACTACCATACATTATACTTCATTCTCTCATGACCGCCACCCTGAACCATATATCATCAGATCGTTTTCACCTCCATCAAAATCATTTGCTCCGTTCCGAGTCATTGATGTGGGATACATCAAGGCCCTCCTTTGACGGATCGCTTCTTGTCGACATTAGCTCATTATCCAAGAAGTTGATCTAGGAACACCCCCTTCAGTACTTTGAAGCTTGCATGCCTCAATGGCAAGTTTCTCACTTCCGGCAACAGGTATACATCAATGACCTTCGACCGAAAGATTTTACGTGGTGTTCGACGCCAAGTCCTTTATTCACATTACGTGAATTGTACTGCAGTACCTTGAGGGTCATTATCATTATCGGTGATTCCTCTCGCGCTTGTTAACAGTTTACATCATTGGTTGGTAATCAAGCGATGTCTTTCGATGTTCGACTTCAAAACATTTCTCACATGGATCGACTTGTACTTAGAGTGAAGATCGGATGAGATTGAAGACCCCGAATCTAGTTTCATCCATCCGGGCTGCGATATATATTCAGGAAAAATAAAGACATTGACATGTACAGCATTGCAGAATAGATAATCATCCTACCAAAAGGATGATGATTTCATCTGAATCATCAGTCTACCATCAGACGATTGTCTGTCCTATGTACATAAAAATGAATTTATAAAGCTGAGCATGGGAATGCCCGCCTCAACTAGATCATGAAAACAGTATGAAAAGTAATGTATTGTATTGTATCTTATTACAGGTCTCCTCCCAGCATTGAAAGAACTTCGGATCCTCCTAATAAAGCATTTCACCCGATAAACGGCCTCATACTTTAGGGGGCAACTGTTATAGACATTTTTGTGCCTTATAGCTATAAGCATGAAATGTCCATAATCCAAGGGATCCAAAGTCCCTAAAGATGTTGTTACAGCTCCTAAAGGAACAAGGTCAATCAATGACAGCTTCTCCCAGAAGTTCTCCACCAAAAACCACTCAGAACTAGTCAAATCAGGATCAATTCAGAAGCTCCACTAGCTACCTGCGTTGCAAAGCACCCAAATACACTGGCTAGGTGCGTTGCAACGCACTTGAATGCACTGCCCAGGTGCGTTGAGCGGGAAATGACAAGTGGCAGAGTCATTCAACGAGGTGGAAAGACCATGGAAACTTCCAGAATCTTCTCCAATGACACTTGCCTCACTGAATTCGACCAAGTGATGAGTAAGAGGCTCTCAGTCTCCAAGTGGAAGCAAGAACTGACAAAGAGAAGCCACAAGTCAAAACATAAGCTGACTCATCCTCTCTGCTTACATCTATATATGGATCCCTCATCCCAGAGATCCAGAGGCTGGAATTTTGTACTTTGCAGAGAATTGCTGTTGGTTTGAGATTGAGATTAGTACATTAGGTGATTTATGCTTTGTTGGAGGAGAGGAAGGGATTCCTTTGCTGGGAGGTAGATGCTGGATCGGAACTCACTTGGTTGTATCTCCTCTTGGACTTTCTTATTCTATCAATAAACTATTTGAGTTTCTCCTACATGCTGTGTATCAATGATGTTTTGTTATATTTGCATGTTTAACTTAATCTGATCTTGAGCTTTTTATGAATGTATATCTATATCTTCATGTAGTTTCTCTCTCTTGTGATCTTGCAGGAATTCGGTGAAGCTGGGCCGGTAAGGGAGCAGGGAGCTGGGAGCTATTGAAGAGAGGAGCGATTGGATCAACAAACTAGTGAAAGACACAGGTTAGTTACATCCTTCCTCCTCATTTACATTTCATAAAGAAGAATACTCAAGTAGTTTTCCTTGTTTGTTGCTAAGGCACTATCACACCTTAGAGTGGGATAGGGGCGTTCTGAATAGATACTTTTCCCAACAACAGTGTCAATGATGAAGGATTCATTATGACCTTCCTTTGGCAGATCCCTTCCTGCCGACTTCAGCTCATTATTTGGGAAGTTAATCTAGAAACTCCTTTCCAGTACCTTAGAGCTTGCATGCCTCAATGGAAATTTCTTCGCACTTGATGAAAGGTTCTCATCATTAGCCTTTGATCAAATGATTTCACGGGTGTTCGACTTCAGTTCCTTATTCACACCCCATGAATTGTGCTGCTGGTACCTTGAGAGACATTGTCATTATTGGTGGTTTCTCTCGTGCTTGTTAATGGTTCACATCATTAACTGGTAATCAAGCGACTTTCTAACATGTTCGAGTTCAACACATTTATTCACATGTTAGAATTTGTACTTTGATCGGGTCGTGTTGGAGCACAAGACCCTGGGCTTAGATTACAAAAGTCCAGGTTGCAAGGAGTGATGAGTCATTCATGATTATATACATGATTCTTTAGACAGATGGTTGCACCCATGTCATGGATCTATTTAATATGATCCTTCCAGTCGGATGGATGCGTCCATGCCGAGGATCCATGCTCATGCTCTTTTTCTTGATGGATAGCTGCACTTATACCATGGATTCATGTATTTTTGTATGCCTCTCATGTTTAGCAAGAATGACTATCGATTTCAGATATGTACATGTATGCTTGCTTGCAAGTTTTCCGACGATGGACTTTGGTTCCTCGCATCTACTTGTAAAGCATTTCACCCCACTCTAGTTTGGCCTTCATGCTTTAGGGGGCATCTATTACACAATAATTTTTCACTATCCCTATACTCCCCGTTCCACAATACTAGAGGACCTCTATAGTAAACCCTACATTCTTTCCCATAATGAAGAAACTCTCATTATGTCCCTCTTCATGAGCAAAACATTTCCCTTTTGCATCATTTCCCAAGAATCTTCCTTTTACCCCATTTTACAAGACCAGCGCTAATGACTAGTTCATCCCCTGTGCCGATCTATAAAGTTTAACACTAGGACTAGTGCTGATTAGTGCTGTTGAGCCTTGTCTCAGTCGCACCAATCCTCTTTTGGAAAGTTTTTTAAATATGGAGTCGAAGCTTCCAGGTCTAGAAGCTTCGTAACAGAAGTTTGGTAAATGGTTGGGCTGGATGGAGCTGAGGAAGTCATTTTGGGCTCCTTTCCCCTATTAGGATGGAACAAACCCAAGAGATAAGGCCTTCTCCCATGATAAGAGGAACCACCCTTCTTTTATAAGCTAAACTACTTTTTAGTTCCAGTTTTGGAGT
The DNA here is from genome assembly GCA_031772625.1 of Pinus tabuliformis. Lineage (NCBI taxonomy): Eukaryota > Viridiplantae > Streptophyta > Pinopsida > Pinales > Pinaceae > Pinus > Pinus tabuliformis. The sequence continues at coordinate 114,351,482 of CM062818.1, read as the reverse complement.
TTTGAAGTGAGTTTGAATAATCAGCAAGACATCTATAGCTTGTAGCTTTCTAGTGTATGTTTGAGGGAGAATAGTGTGTTTGGTTTGGTTTGAGACTAAAGGGAAGAGGCCTTAAAACTTCCATTGTTGGGGCTATCCATGAGATGCTAGCAGAAGTGTGGGAACCTGGATACGTCGGAGGAGACCAACAACGTCAAGGCATTGGTTGTAATCTCTTTTTGAATTTATATGAATAGAATTGTTGATTTATTTCCTACATGAAGTGTTATCTTACATCTTTATGGCTTAATGTTCCTTGACCTGTTAAGTAGGCTGAATACAATATTGTATGCTATCACGTTTATTGTTGTTGTTGTTTTCTTGTTTCAGGTATTTGAAGGAAGGAAACAGAAAGTAGCTGGAGTGAGGAAGCAAGATCATCACCAAGCGGAATAGTGTTCTAAGAGGTAGGCCCTCTTTTTTGACTCTAGCTTAAGGAGATTTTCCATAGATTGTTTGCTTGTGGCTAGAGCTGCTCTCTTGGGCTAGAGGAATTGTTTCTATCCGCGCTAAGAATTTACCTACACCACAGAGGCTCTAGTCTCTCTTTGTGTATTTTATCCATGCATTACCTTTCATAGAAACATCTATTTTAATTCTTGATAAAAGTGTGCTTATAAAAGTTTTTGGTGTAGGTATATCTACCACCTCTCTTGTGGGAAGCGTGGTTGATGAATATGTATTAGCAAGCCAAAAACATATGGTTACTTTCCTTTGCAATTGTTAGATCTTAGATTACTTCTCTTTTATATACTTCGTTTTTTGCATACTTAAGGATTCAATAGTATTATTTAATATTTCATTGATGTAGGTCATATTCATGCTACAAGTTAGATTGTCTTTTAATTCACATGAAATTCAACTCATCCTTTCTTGTTTAGTTCCATTTTGCTGCAATTTTGATATTAGTTTGGCATTCTTTTCAAGTTGAAAAAATGATTATTTGTCTGGTGTGAAGGTACTACTATTGTATTGCATGGTTGGCATATTCATCCTATATTCATCCTGCCATCATCGACCTCTCTCTCCTCACCTAACAACGCCCTCAAAACTCTGCCATCGAAAGTACATTTCTAGGTCATTGAAGGACACTATGTGCATTTTGTTTTGTGCAAGATGGACTTCTGAGAGGTGATAAGATTGGGAAAAGATTCATAAAACCCTCATATACCTTAATATACCCTTTCCCACATTTATATCACCTTTTCCATGCTCAGAATGCTCACAAATCCAATCCTGTAGCAATCTTGTAACATCCTCTAACACCATGTAAACTTGGTTGGATTTGTTCCAAAAGCTTGATTTTTTCCCCTTAGCTTTGAATAATGTTCCCTAAGCTCTAAAACCATGATTGAGGGAGATCAAAGACCACTTAGGACTTGCCTTTTCTTCATCGCAACACATTTATGCAATTAGGGTTAGTGGATAGATTTCTGAATTTAAAGATACAATGATGATTTTCTTGATTGCCTCATGAAATGCCTAATGAACTCTATCAGTAAAGATAATATTTTTGAACACAATGATTAAAGGTTGATTTATCCATGCAAGGTAGACTAGAACTGTTTCTCTTGAATTCATGCTTATTTTAGGGTTTCAATTGCAAGCACTGTTATTACACATGTTAGTTTCCTTTTCAATGCAACTTTTACATTCTGCAATTAGATTAATGTTTACATTCCTACAAGTAGCATAGAATTTATATTCTGCAAGTAGATTAATGTTTCCATTTCTGCAAGTAATATAGCCTTTACATTCCTGCAACTAGGGTTAGCATTTACATTTGAACAAGTAGCATCTTCATTCCTTTTTCAAGTTTACATTTCTACTACTATAACAAACCTCTCTTTTTATGCAATTTCCTTCCTTGAGTCAGCTTATAGTGTGGTATATGTATGCCTTAGTTTGTTCCATTGCTTGAAGGTGGAATGAGTAGAACTTAACCTATTGTGCATATAGCACTGTCACCTCTTAAGTTTGTACGAACTCTAAGTTGATAATTAAAGTTGGTAGCCTTGGGAGTTTCAGCACTCTTGTTGCAATACTATGGCTCATCAACCATATTAGCATGAAAAATAGTTCTATACAAGGTGGATGGTCCAAACCTTCCCAGTGGTTGTCAAACACACATCTATGGTCAACATGCATCTAAATGGCACATAAGAACATATGATGCAAAGAGGGATACAATAGATCCTACAATCCAAGGGCCACTTCAAAATATCAAATCACGGTCTTCTTTAAAATGGAAATGAAAAAAGGAAACCATAAAAAAAAATGCATTGGATATTTACTATTAGATGAGGAAGTCATTCCTAATACATTCGAGTTTCTAGGGTTTTAAAATATATCCATGTTGACACCATAAGTTCCTTAATTAGAATATGCTCAATGAATTAGAGTGTTTTTTTCTAATTAGGGCTTTCAAAGAGGAGGTTCAACTTCAAAATATAATTGAGATTCTTAATAAATTTTGAAAGAAATATTGAGATTTATGCTTTACGGAGATGGGGGAAACTGGTTACTAAAGGCATTCATAAGTGCAACGAGAGTAGGACAAATCCAGTATTTTTTCCATCAGAATAAAACCACAAAGAGAGTAAACATTACAGGTAGAACAATTTTCAACCTTTAATATGGTGTCAACAAGGAAATAGAATTCCAACTTTGGATTGAAAAAGAATCCATGGTTAATAGAAATACCCTAGTTATGGGTGAAGCAATCCTTTAAATATTTAAAAGTTGGGTGACAATCCACTTCATCTCTATCTCTTTCTTTTAAACTCGAGGTTTGAATGATTTGTAATAGTTAGTGCCTTCTCTTAAGGATGCCAAGACATTAGGATTTGATCTACTTATATGTGAAAAGGGCAAGGAGTATGATGCAATCCTTGCATGTGTAGCTATTATCTATATGTGTCCCCACGTCAACTTCAATGTATCAGATAAGCTATCATTAGAAGTAAAACCTTGTCAATGGTGAAAATACACCATTCCTTACTAATGGATCCAACTTGTTTAAGAACAAATAATAGTCTTTTATAAAATAACAATCATAATACTCATAATATAGGATGATCCAACTTGTTTAAGAACAAATAATAGTCTTTTATAAAATAACAATCATAATACTCATAATAGTATCCTATATGCATATGGAGTGAAATGAGAACTCACAAATTCAAACTTTTCTAATAAAAATTGAACTTCACTAATTAGTTAAAAAAAAACTCATTCACTAAAAGGTGAATTAGTTTAAAATCAAATTAATTTGACTTATTACCATCTATATGCATATGGAGTGAAATGGGAACTCACAAATTCAAACTTTTCTAATAAAAATTAAACCTCACTGATTAGTTAAAAAAACTCATTCACTAAAAGATGAATTAGTTTAAAATCAAATTAATTTGGCTTATTACTATCTACTTAAGAAAAAATAATATAACCTTTTCTAACATAAAAGAATATTAATTTTTTCAATTAAAAATAAATTATTTATGTAGATTATTATTTTTAAATATATGATAATTATACACTAAGAAGAGATGATAGTTATACATTATGCATCTATTTTTTTTTTCAACCATTAATCACTGGAACTTTTTCAAAGTAAAAACATTGATGGTAAAGCGTTATCAAGCTTTAAAATGGTGAAAAATAACTATAACTTCTTTCCTATCAAACTATGAGGTTAAAATTGTAAATTGAGAAATGGAAGTGAAAATAAAGGGATATATAAAAAGGAATATGTTTAGCTAAAGACATGAGACACTATTATATAAAAAAGAACCTGTTTAGCTAAAGGGATGAGAAATTATTATTAAATTTTATATTATTAATTTCATATTTGTTTGGATTATTAATAATATTATATTTATTTTCATATTTTTTTGGATTACTAATAATATTATATTTATTTAAATATACAAAGTTGGTAATAAATAAATAAATAAAATAGAAATAAATTATATATAAAGTTTCAGTAAACATTATTATATAATAAATAAAATTTAAAATGGTTTAATTTTAATTAGTATTTTAAATTATTGAAAAAGAATTTGTTTAAAAATCATGTTATTACAAGTTATTATTAATTTTGTTATAATCTTATTTGCCACTCTATTATAGTGAGAGAAACTCTATTAACTTACATTAGTTGTTTAGCTAAAATGTATCTTTTTTCACTTTTTCTTTTATTTATGTGAGATTTATCTTATTATAAAAGGGTGGAATTACATGATTGAGTTATTTCTCATAATTAATTTGCCAAACTATTATAATTATAAGATGATAATTATTTCATAATTGAGAAAAAACTTAAAATTGTGAAAAAAGTTTCTAGAGTTTGTTATTCTCAAGGAGATCAACTTGACCCACTTGTGTATGAGTTGACTAGCGGTCTATTATTGTAGAAGTTTCCTAACTTCTCAAGCCCCTAGGTGTCTAGATACATTCTCCTAGAGGATAGAATGAACCTATATAATCTCACCAAGAGGAAAGGGGGAGAGATCAAGTATCCAAGATATAGCGCGAGAGAGCTCTGTTGTATTGGGAGAGGAGACCATACTACAAGTTTGAGAAGAAGATCTCCTTCGCTGGAAGGTATACATTTGTTGTACTTTCATTTTGGATTAACATATACATGTTCCTTTCCTATTTTATATGCTTGCAACAATTACATATATTGATTCTACGGTGTTTTGATTTGATGATCTTTTGAGGAAGATAACTTGTTGTCCTTTGTGGCTTTGTGTAGGTGTGGAGATAAAGTGTAGATGAAGTAGATCACTTGAGTGGAGCATGAGAATTCTACTACAAATTCAAGACCCTTCACCGACCTGTGAGGAGGTCACATGCACACTCTTTCCTTTATAACATCTAGAATTGTTTACTTGCTACATGTTTAAGCAAAGGTTGGGGTTTGAATTTTTTATATTTTTCATGATCACACACAAATATGGGTAGATCATTCTCTGATATACTGGGTTAAAATTAATCAGCTTGCTTTGGTAAAATTTTCTTGTAACAGAAATGGCGCTTTCAATGAAATATTGCCCTATTTTTCTTTATATCTCTTCTTTTTTTCTTTAGATCTAGTTTTTTTTGGTCTCTCATTGAGTTCTTTATGATTTTTTAGATTCATTTTGATCTCCATTGGTTTTACTTGCTTCATATTTGTGCTAATCTTAGATTTCGAGATTTTTTTATGTTTTTTTTTTTAGATAATAAAAGGCTATGGCTCTTTTATCAATGTATGCTATTTTTTGTATAGAATTTGATAAAAATCACCACATATTTGGATTCATCTCAAAATTTTACCCCAAAACAAAAAACAAATCACTAAAAATGGACTATGTATGAGGAAGTTATGGCTAATTGAAGATCAACTAGTTTGTTTTTCTTCTGCCCTGACGCGCGACTATTTTTCTGTTTGTTTTTATTCTTTTATGTATAAAATTTAGTAAAAAATAGTACAAATATGTAATCATCTTGAAATTTTACCTCAAATAAAAAAAACCACCTAAAACAGAGTTTGTATAAGGGAGATATGGCTAACTAAAAAATCTGCGTATTTTCTGTCATTTTTTTCTCAATTTTGGGGTTTTTCTTTCATATTTTTTGCTTGATTTTTGAGGTTTTTTTCTTCAGAAATTGCTATTATTTGTTGGATCTGTTTTCTATTTTTTCTTTCAATCATGAAAGAAATCATATCTGAGCATACTCTTGTTGAGTTTTGTTGGATCCTTCCATTGGTGCTACTCTAGAGTTTTCCTTGAAGGTTTGGTGTGGTTTGGTTGGGGCTATTGTCCTCATCTTTGGATCTAATTTTTCAGATTTATTTAGTTGATTAAGTAACAACTAAGATCTATTTTTTATTTGAAAATTTCCTTTGTTTGTATTTCGTCATTTTTACTTGAGTGATTTCTTTTGGTTTTGCTTGTTTTTATCAGAATTGGTGGTGTTGTGCTTGGTTGTGTAGTTGTCATCTAAAACAATTTATTTTGGTGTGTTTTTCCTATTATCACTCCCTTTTAACCTTATTTAGGACTTCCTGCCTCTAGGGTCTGGTTTTGACCTTTGTAGAATATTGGCTCTTGTTGAGTCACTATGCTACATCCCTAGCTTGTTAACATTGCCTTCCTTTTGAAATTTTGGCTTTTTTATTGCTTGAGTGTGTTTGCTTCTTTGTTTTTCTTTTCATAGCTTTGATGGTTTTGAAGTACTTAACGTTCTTGCTTGGGGAATTTTCTTTGGCATATTTTCAGTTACTTTCTCTTTTTGGTTTGTTTTTGGGTACAAATATTTATAAATTTAAGGTTTTTGCATTTAAGAATATAGTGAGAGGTGCATTATCATAGACATTGGTGTGTTGTGAAAGAACTCTTACCCTCCTATAGTTAGAATTCATCGAAGTAAAAATAAGAATTTTCATATAACTGCATTAGGGTTACTAACAAGAGTCATTCACACCATCTAAGTTTCACACCACATCCCAACTGTGTAAAAAAAAACCACTTAAAATTATTGCGATCATAAAATCAACTAGATTCGTCATTTTCTTTTTACTAGTAGTACACCAACACTAGCTTAGGCTAGGGTCTTGGAGATAAGTGAGTAAGTTAACTACTCCAAGACTACAAAACAAACTTAGCATCTTGCTTCAGGGAGACAATTCCACTTGCAATAGTGCATTTTGGGAAGCCTTTCTAACACGAGGGTTAATCACGAGGTCACACTTGGGCTAGTCGAGGTGACATACCCCATTTCGATTAGTTTAGGGTGGTGCAAAGTGTGGAATTTGCATGTATTACAAATGGCATTATTAGCTTTTTTATGTATCACTTAGGGGCCACTTGGGAGGCATATCTCAAGGGGGTATTAGTCTTAGCTCTCCGAGCTAAGGGTCTTACCCTTGCATGTAAATTTGGCTTACAAAATTCCCCCGAGGATGTATTATTGTTAGTGGTAACCTTAGTGGCCTATATTTTTAGGGCTCATACAAAGGTGGAGGGCCATGTTCATCTTCTCTGTACCTGGGACAGATATTAGTCATACTCTCTCAGTCCTCTCGGAGGGTTCTCCACAGCTAATAAGGGCACTTGCATAGAATTTGCAACTAAAAGGGTTGGGAAGCAAGTCGCTAGTATAACTGTCCCACCACCAAATTCTTTCTATTTTGGTTTGAGTGTGACTATCTTTTAGGAAGTTTCTAATGTACGATATTTGGTTCGAGTTAGTAGACTTGACCTTAGGGTGTTTGCATTCACATAATTGTGTTAATTCATAATTGTTCACCCTAGTTGAATATAGTTTCCATCAGTCACGTCATATTCACGGTTTTCCTCCTGAATGAGCTGGATTTTTACTCCTGCACGGAGAGTGCCTTTTGGTGCTCCATTATTACACCAACACATAGTTTTGGAATCTATACTTGGTCCTTCTGGTAGTGATCTAATTTCCATTGAAAATTTTGCAGACGATTCTCCTGATCTTGCTAATCCACCTTTAACTAATCCATTAGGACTCGAGTTGTTGCAACTGAATCCTGATGGTTCCAAACCTACTTATACCTTTTTACGGTTATTTATTTTCTATCCTATGGCAGAGTTTGAGACATATTTACCTTCTCCATTGACAGTGTTGGCTGCCATGTCATCCTTGCCACATTTTAGTGTGGCCATTCCTATTCTTCCTCCATCTACGTCTCTCACATCTTCTTGGGGAATTCCACCATTTTCCTCTATTTCTCATATAGATTTCTATCTGTTTCCATGTCTACTCCGATATCTACACCGACCATGGTTAGTAATCCCAGTAAGCTGATAGGGTCAGGAGTCTTTTCACCTAGCTTTGCTCAACCAACAATTCTTGTTCCTTAGTTAGGTGTGGTTACTTCTAGAAATGTGTGTATGTGGGGGGGGGGGGTGTCATCAGTTTTTCCTAGTTAGCCTCGGGGTAAAGTTGCTTCTAACATGTCACAAGCCTAGTATAGTTCACTGCCTGGAGGGATGCCACCTACCAACACTTTTCCTAAAGGGGCTATTTTACCTAGGGGCAACCCTATTGTTAGTGGTTTTGCAAATACATGATATTCTCTTTACTTCAGTGCTACTACAAAGTCTACTCCATCTTATCCTCATGGGTACAACCCCATGAGTAGTCATGCTCTTGGGGGTCCTTTTCTCTCTAGGGGCACATTCCTTGGGGGCAGAATCCTTTCACTAGTCATCCTGGCCCGCAACAGTCATATGCCAGGGAGACCCCATACCTTAACCAACAAACCATGCATCATTATCCTTCTCTGGGGGGACCACAAGGTTGGTCAAGAGCTTCTCTTGCTTATGATCCATTTAGCCAACTTCATAATCTGTTTTTATCTTCTCTCGATTTACCGAATTTGACTAGGTTAACTAATGACCCCATCAGACATAACCCTTGGTGGCCACCTATTCCTGCCAAGTTGCCTTCTGATATTCCCAAATTTGAAGGAAATCCTGGAGAGAATTCGTCCACCCATATCACCACATATCACCTATGGTGTTCATCCAATTCTTTCATGGATGATTCCATTAAGCTTAGCTTTTTCCAATGTACTTTAACTGGGGATGCTGCAAAATGGTACATTGAATTGGATACAGCATCCTACAATGACTTTTCCTCTTTATCTCATACATACTTGACACACTTCCAGCTACCCACAAGGTATGGTATCGATTCTCACCTCTTGTCAAGATTTAAATAAGAGGATGCCACCCTGATTTTTGACCATTCACGAGTGGCATAGTCGCAAGAGGTTGGTTAGGACCAAGATTCTTGATGAGATTTTACACAAATAGTTCATTCAATCTCTAAGACCTTATCTGACTTTTTCATAGTTAGGAACACTATACAAAGTTCTTCCTAATGCTCCTAGGCATTTCATTGACCCACTCAAACTTGCTTTTGGCCCACATGTTGATGGTGTGATTGGGTTTATTTCCGATTCCATGAGCCAACTTGCTTCTCAACTTGGGAAATTGTTTGTTACATTGCAAGCCCCATCGAGTGCATCTAGCTCTTCTAAAGAACCTTCCTCTAAGAAGTCCACTGACGTTCTTACGGTGAAGTCCACAGAACCTAAGAACAACCAACCATCTAGTGGTAAGAAGAATAATAAGAAAAATAAATAGAAAAACCAAACTTCTCAAGACTCTCAACTAAATCTTTAGAACCAGGGAGGGGGCACCAATGAGCGCTGTCGAAAGATTAAATTCCCTTGCATAATATATCAAGGTTAACATATTACTCAAAAATTCCCATGGATGGATGAAGTTCATATTCTTCTTGCACCACTACAATCTACCCAATAACCTACTATTTTAACTCATCCATTTTCTGCACAACTGCAACAACAAATGCTTGCCTAACGTCCAACTCCGCAAGGGGGAAATGAGGGGTTCTTTTTCAATCCTACCAACAGTTCATTCGTCTTTATGTGCAAAGAAGACATTAATGTGACCACGTGAGCTAAGTCATATGATGTTCCCAAGTCGAATTCTTCTTCTAAGAACTCACACGCTCCACCTACTTCCACTAAACCTATCACATTAGATAAGCCTATGGACTTTGTTTATCACCCCCCCCCCCCAAGGGTGTCGTTTGTAAGACAACACACAATCCTTCTACCTAGACCGCTGAATGCTATAGTATTGTCGAAGATGTTTCCCAAACTCCTTGTGCTATGTATGCCCTGGAGGTTTTGCAACGCTGTCCTTAGCAACATAATGCCTTGTTGTCTACCATTGGTGGATTCGATCCTTCTAACTCAGACCTCATCACTTTCAACATTGACAAGGCTACCTTTCAATTTTCCCACCAGATCACCTTTCAAATTACTCTGTGTATTTTCAATAAGAATATTCATCGCACTTTGGTGGATGAAGGGTCTTCCACTTGTGTCATGTCAGAATCCTGCGGGAAGGCTCTTGGATCTCCAACGTTCACCACATCTAATACTACTATTCAAGCCTTTGATGGACACAACTTTGTGCCTAAGTGGGTTCTTCCTAAGTTTTCCATTGATTTAGGGGGAAAACTCTATATGTCGATGTTAAAGTCATCGACACCAATTTGGATTAAAAACTTATCGTTGGCCGTAGATGGTTCTATGCCATGACTGTTGTTGTCTCATCTATATTCCATTTGCTTTGCTTTCTTCATGAAGGCAAGATTGTTGTATCAACCAACTTGACTATTGCATGCTATCAACCCAAATTTCCACTACAGGGAATTTAGTCCCACTTGTGGGAGATAATCTTGGTCAATTTCAAAGTATTGGCGCGAGGCTATTCAAAAGTTCATCCCTTATGAGTGTTTTTCTCGGTTACTACCCCGCAACATTCCGTCCACCTCTTATAAAGCACCTAGGTATATGATATCTTCCGACACCTATGGACCCCATAGACCTTCTGATCCTTGGGTGGTGTTGCCTAATCTTATGGAAGTTGATCAAGCTAGTGAGCATCCTTCGCCACCTATTTTGGAAGATATTTCCTCTCTGGTATTCTCATAAGAACCTCCTGACAATGGTAAAAGACTCCATCATAATATGGACTATGACCACATAGGCCACCACTCCACCTATTCCACATGACTCCCTCATTGACAAACCCCTTTGGCTAGTCAACTTGGAGGTCATAGATCTTCCTATTGATAATCTTAGGGAGATTATGCCTCTTGATGCCCCTATTCTCCCCCAATTGGAAAAGGTAGAGGTTGGCAACCAAAATATTGAATCGACCCAGGGGGGAATCTCCTTAGCCCTCCTTGGAAGTGCCACCCATGGACTAAGTCAAGTCTTGGGCTTCTACTACCAAACTTGCCAACAAATTGTCCAACTTGTTACCACTTATTGATGAGAATATTATGCCTCCTTTATGTCTTGATCCTCCCTTATGTCCTAAGGTTAATTTTGAGAGTACGACTATGTTAGAATGTCCCTAGATGGTCAACATTTATGGATTGGAAAGTTTGACTTCTTTTGGCATGGCCTCACATTAGTGAGCCACGTGGTCTCCTTACCCTCCATGAGTTCATGTATAGAAACCCTTGGCTTGTACCAAACTGTGGGCACACCTTAGCATGACCTACTAGACTGAGTTGCACTTGTACATATTGTACATTGGAGTGTGATGCTTTATCTTTCCTTTTTTTTGGTTTGATGTGTGATGCGAGTATTTGTCATGCCTTATTTATGCCAAAATCCAAAAAAAAATATAAAATTCAAAAAACCAAAAATATATGTCCTTTGTTTACCTCATCCATGTTTTATTTCTATCATTATGTGATTTAACCGTGGGTCCAACCTTTCTAGATGGTTTTTATAGGATAGGGTTTCATTTTTACTACGACATCCATTAGGCCTGAGGTATGTTTCCTCTTACTGGAATATAGGAGTAGGTCATATATCACTGTCATCGATGCATTATTGACCGTCAGTGCCATCATTGTGCCTTAGGTCTGACCCGGTCAAGTTATGACATTAGCCACTCTTTTCTATGCACATCGTAGCTTGGAAGTAGAGCTTACTTGTACATGAACACCCTAGTTTAACACCTTGTTTCCATATTGTTGTCCATGTAGTGATTTTTACTCCTTTTGGGAATCCCTCATTTTGACCCGCCATGACCTAGAATCTGAGCCTCATGTCTTCTTCTTCATTATCTTTATGGCTATACCCGAGGAGGATTCCATAATTTTATCCCTTATGATTGTCACTTTTTATCAGCTTATTTTTGTAGAATGTGCCTTGGTCTCTTTCTTCCATCGTCATCATTTGATTGGCCCACCATATGATTTCAATTGGATTTTTACACTTTCTTGGAGGAACCACTACGATGAGTGGTCCTATTAACCAACCTCTTATCCTCATTATTTCACGAGAAGTTCCATCATTACCGGAACCATTTTCTATTCTCTATATCACTCGTTCCTCCAAGAGAAGTTTTCTTTAAGATATTTTTAGACTCCTTAAATTAGGAAAGATTTACAAGTGAACTTGTCTCCTTCACACTCGCTAAACTACTTGAAGGGACGTCTACCTAGTATAAGTTTAACCCTTTTTTGGACTAGGATATACTCGTTACGAAAGGAATACCTTAGTCTGTTATGGTGAGGAGGTTCTCCCTTGTATAGTTTTATCCCTTTTTAGTGCTTGGGGGATAACTTTATGAAAAAATGAACTTATAAAAAGAGAAGGGAGGGGACACTTATTTCCATTAGTCATCTTGGCTTCTTCCTCCCATTTTGAGCTGTAAGTATTATTGTAATGCATTTCAGCCATCATTTTCTTTTTTGACCTCATGCATTAGGGGGAATTTGTTATAACCCTATTTTCCACTCCATTATAGTGAGAGAAACCCAATATCAACTTACCTCAGTTGTTTGGCTAAAATGCATCCCTTTTCACCTTTTCTTTTACTTATATGAGATTTATCCCATGATAAAATGGTGGAATTACATGATTGAGTTATTTCTCATAGTTAATTTTCCAAAATATTATAACTATGAGATAATAATTATTTAATAATTGAGATAATTGAGAAAAAATTCATAATTGTGAAAATAGTTTCTAGAGTTTGTCATTCCCAAGGAGATCAACTTGATGCACTTGTGTATGAGTTCGCTAGGGGTCCATTATTATAGAAGTTTCCTAACTTCTCAAGCCCTTAGGTGTCTAGATACATTCTCCTAGAGGATATAATGATCCTATATAATCTCAACAAGAGGAAAGGGGGAGAGATTAGGTATCCAAGATATAGCACAAGAGCTCTGATGTATTGGGAGAGGATACCATACTACAAGCTTGAGGAGAGCATCTCCTTTGCTGAAAGGTATACATTTGTTTTACTTTGCTTTTGGATTAATAGATACATGTTCCTATTCTATGTCCATGTTTTGAATATGTTTTATGCTTACATATGTTGGTTTTACAATGATAGACCCTCTGCAGAGATACCATTGTTTGCTTGTTTGGTGGTGTTGTGTGTAGGGTGTTATTTTATTGTAGGTGGAATGAGATCTTCATGTGTAAGCATGCTTCCTCTACATCAGACCCAAGAGACTTCATTGATATGCGAGGATACCATGTTTCAACTTCTAATCTCCATCTTATCATGTGCAAGTGTTGAATGTATTTTTTTGTATAGTAAAGGATTAGGGTTTGAATATTTGATCTTTTTCATGATCACACACAAATCCAAGTAGATCATTCTCTAATCTACTAGGTTAAAAGTAATCATCTTGCTTTGGTAAAATTTTCCCGTAACAAATTTGTATTAAAAATATCATAAAATTAAGTAAAAATAAATTTTCTTAGAAATTCTATGTTGAAATTAAGTGATTTTTTTTTAATTGTAATCTTTTACATCAAACAAGTTCAAGGATAATTTATAAATTTTTATCATTATGTTTATTTATACATTTTGAGGAAACTCTTAGGGAATTTATTTTTTATTTCAAGGATAACTAATGTGACCTATTATTTGGAAATCACAAACATTCAACCTTGAGCTAACCCATTAGACTATTAAGGCTTTGTAGCTTTGTAACTTTGAATAATTTTACAATACTTATACCTATTATTATTGTGAAACTTGCATGGTTTTTCTAGATGCTTTTCTATGGTTCGATGATTAACGCAACTTTCCTTCTATTCATTGGCTTTGTGTTGATAATTTCATTAGCAAGATGATATGTACAATTTATAAGATTGGTATTAAAATGTGTGAAATGTTTTTTTTCCTAATTTATTATTATGTTCTTGTTGTGTTAAGAGGATAAAAAGGGGAAGTGGTGTTACCACTTGACTTTTGAAAAAAATTGAGAAATTCTGAAAAAAAAAAAAAAAAAAGAGAAAAAGAAAGAACCATGAACAAAGAAAATATGAACTACATGGATATAACTTAGAATAAACTTAAGGAATTACCAAATGTTAGACAAGGTACATTTTTTTAGAGTCAACCTTGTATTTAAAGACCATGATTGATTATATTGACTATAGTTACTATGGTTATAGTTGATCTTGATTGATTATTGAATGGTTGACAATGTTGAGTATGGTTCACTATCATTGACTATGCACATTAATAACCATGATTGGCTATGGTCGATTAACTTAACTATGGCTGACCCTGTTAACCTGGTTGCCCATTATTGAGAATGAATTTTCCTTGTTTCCCATGGTTGGATATGGCTTACTTTGGTTGACCTTGTTGATTATGTTCAACCCTTCACACAACTGATGATGCTATTAGCAATGGTTGATTATATTGACTATATTTAACTATGTTTAACTATGGTAATGGTTGACCATATTGGTTATGGTTGACTAGGGAAAATTTTAAACACCCTTACATACTTATCTTAAAGTGTAGAAACCTTGGTGACTCTTATTGACTATTAAAATACCAACCATAAAAATGTTTGATGATATTTTTGTAAAAAATATTCATATTTCTAAGAATTTGGTATAGATTATAGAAAATTTATTTTTTATTTTCATTATAAATCATTGAAACAAATCCTAGGCCCCATGTAAGTTGGAGGAGGCTCATGATCAAATATTTTGGCTACCACTATAACACCAAGAGTATATCTAATGATCGAATGCCACTATAACACAAATAGTATATCTAATAACCCACAATCCAAATACACCAATAACGTATGACTTAAAAAAGTAGAGACATCTCATGCATTGGGGCACCTACTCTTCAAGTAGTATCGCAATGGGACAAACATGTCCCTTGGAATTGAACTTGGGTGGATGGTAGAACAAATTGCGCTCCCAACCACTTGAGATGCCAACCTAGAACTTACCATCATAACAAATCCTAGGCTAGGGGAAACCCCAATATTGAATAGAAATATGATATGCCCACCGTTGTGAAGTTGTCATTAGGGTTGTGCAAGAATAGATGGAGTTTGAATTCCCTTTGGATAGTCTATTTCCCCCTTAAGTTTCTACCACCTTTAGCCCCTCCTATGATGTGTAAACATAAGCCGTATAAGAACTAAACCCCACACAAACTAATTGATCTACACCTCATAAGTTAATAAGAAAAAACTAAAAACATAAGTGAAATTTAACTTATGTATATATAAATGGATCACAAAATCACATATATAGATAACTATAATTTTCAATTTTCAAACTCTCTTTCTATCAAAAATTAGAAGTGCGCCTTTTACACTTGGGTCTATTCGTATGACTACATAGTTTTATAGTTTCCCACTCAAATAATTTTTATTTATTTATTTATTTAATTAATTAATTAGTTTTTTTTTATTTTTATTTATTTTTTCTGACTTTTTGATAGATATATATATATATATATAACTTAATAAGTATTAATACAATAAGTTTTGCAACATAATTGTTATTTGATTTTTCCTTAATTTTGTGGGATACTTTACAAATATACATTATTACCTCAATAAACATGTTTATTGTGGAATAGGTATTTCACAATTTTAATTTAATTATTAAAATTATTAAGTAAATGGTAGAGATTTAGTCCTAGGTGGAAACTCAATTGGTGATAGAAGTGATGTGAAATAATGTAAAATAAGAGGTCCAACGTGCAATCCCACATTTGTGACCTTGTCTACGGAGAGGAGGAAAAGTTGTAGGCCCTAGAGGTACTCTGTGTCACACAAGTATGATTTTGACCAAGTTGTCATTCCTCTGGGTTAAAAAAAAGTTAGGTGGTTGTGCTTTAACCTCCACAAATTTTTCTAGAATATTCATAATATTATACACAAATTAAAGGTTGAGATTTATCTCCAAAGTAGTTATGCCATTTTTCCGTTTTAATTAAATTGATTAATACAAAAAATGAGATATCAACAAGTGTCACATGAATGAAGTTATGGTTTTTTAGGCATGTGGTATTGATATGCCATGTTATTTTTCCATGGTATTGTAACAAAGCTTATTTACAAATTAAGAATATCCACGGTAAAGTGGGGTTAAATATTCATGGTTAAGAATCTCGTTCCACATTTTATTTTAAATTTATATATGTTTCGCTTATATATTAATTCTTTTTATTATTTAATAATAATAATATAATCGTTTAAATTAATGTTATAATTTAGTGATTTTTAAAGATTTTTTAAATTTTAACAATGTGAAATGTATCGCATAGTAAATGTTTATTATGGATGGATTCCTATCGATATTTACAATCCATTTAATTTATATGGTTGCTAGTCTTTACCAGAAACTTATGCCTTATGAACAAATTTTTAATTAGTTTATGAAGAATTACATTTGAATCAAATTAGATATATGACATGATTATAAATATTTTATTTATAAAGACAAGGTACCATTAATTTATTTTAGATATAATATATTTTTTAAATGTTTAATAATTTAAAATATATGTTTATTCTTAAAAGATTTTAAGTTCAAACCTAAAAGGATGGAATATATACATTTTAATAAATTTTAATAATCAAATTTCTATTTAAAATATTTTTTATTTTATTTTAAAATAAAATAATCACATACACTAATAATATGTAATTTGATTATACCATTACAATTAAATTATTATTATTATTATTATTATTATTCATATTTTACAATGTAAGAGTAGAGGGTTAGGATATATAAGGGAAGAGATTCAAAGTGTTAACCTCTTCTAGGGTTTCTCGAGAATGCATCATTATTGAATGCAGATGGCACCCCATGGGTGGAAAGCAATAATCGCTCCTTCAACGACATTGTAACAAGAAGAAATCTCAAGCAGGAAAATCAAAGACTCGACGACCCCACTCATATGAGGAATAATAAAAAGCCTTCAATAACTATAAAGGAATGGGGGGGAAGGAAAAAATGAAGCAAGTATAGAAAATCAACAAGTTAAACTTCCAAGAAGCAGAAGCACTTGCCTCCCACAAACAACGAAAAGCCCTAATCTATGAAATCATATCAAACAAAGTGGGGAGAAATTACAATATGTGAAGGCCCATGCATTAATTTGCAAGTCCATGGGCATATGGCCCTCAGAGAGAATCCTCCTAGGTTGGATTCAGAAACAATGGCAAATAAATGGGGATATGGAACAAAAACTTGGTTCGATGGGCTTCTTCGTAGTTCTCTTCAACAATGTCAAAGATAGAGATAGAATATTCCAAGGAGGACCTTACTTCCTTAATTCCGTAGGGATATATATGAAACCCTAGATTGAAATATTTAGCACTAATAAGGAGGATTTCAACTCAACCCCAATATGGTTGCAACTTTACTCTCTATTGTAGTGATTTTCAGAACCAAACATCCTGGAGGGCATAGGAGATTCCATCAAATTCTTCATCATGAGTTTAGAAACCACTAGAATGGTAGATATATGCCATATTCTATATTATGCATGTATTTGGATCTAGCTAAATCCATAAGAGAAAGCATTAAAATAAACCATCATGATGATGTCGAAAATGTCATGAAAATGGAGATATATTTAGGGAATTCCCCCAAAATCAAACATTAAAGAAAAAAAGGTAGAGAAATAGGAAGATGAAGAATAATTCACCTTTTAAGTGTCTAATAGGAAAAAGGAAGCAGGGAAAAGAGCAATGGATCCCTCAACATTGAAGGAAGAAAACAACAACAAATACTCAACCTTCCAAATGGAAGAAGAAAATCAACAACACCAAGAAGAATATCAAGTAGAAATTGGGAAGAAAGGGTTGGATCTAGAGAGTACCCACGAATAAGAACAAGAAGAGAATCAAGAAGCAGAACTAAAACAAAAGTAGCATAGAAGATGTGGAAATGATTTAATAAAAATTAAGAACTAGAAGGTCCAAAACTTAAAAATATGGACCTGCAAAAAATAGCACATGAGTGGAAAACAAAAGAACTAGTCAACATATCAGAAGAATAGGTGCAATTGATAATAAGGGTCTACTTCAAAAATCAAAGAAGAGAAAGAAAGAAAATTTCAGGTAATAACTTAAAACTCATCTATTCTTCTTTAGGGGTTGAAAGTAACATAAAAAAAGAGCATCTAAAGAGAGAAATGGAAGATAAAAAAAGAGGTAGGAAAAGTAATAATTAGCTAAGATAGGAAATGGGGGACTATGTTGTACATTCCATAAGAGTTGGGCCAATGAAGGAGACATTTCAGTCTTCCCAATCTCAGCCTCCATAAAAATTACATCATGGAACATATAGGGTCTCAATGGAAAATCAAAACAAACATTCCTAAAGAGACATATAAAAATAGAAAACCTTAATATAGTCATGCTACCAGAGACAAAATGTTCCATTAATACCCTCCAAAATATTTCCACAACCATGTGGAAAAATTATCAAATCATAGCCAGTGACACCAATGAAGCCTCAAGAGGTATAGCCATGTTGTAGAACCCTGATAGCATAACCATGCAAAAATATATATCCACCGAAAAGATCATCATAACCCAATTCTAACTGCTACGATCGAGCAAAAGGGATCCATAACCAATGTCCATGGCCCTACTCTTCCCAAAGAAAAAATCGTTTCATAGACAAACATTGAAACCTAGCAAACACTATTAAAGATCATTAGTGGATTATAAGAGGATATTTCAACTTGATTAAATATTTACAAGAGAAAATGGGGGGCACTAGAAAGTTAGATGAGGAATGAAAACTCTTTATGGAGTTCCTGCAATCCTCAAAACTTATGGACCTAGAAACCAGTAATATCACCTTTACCTGAAACAACAAAAGGGGAGGAGTTTCACAAGTAGAATCCCGACTAGAGAGATAATCTCAGATAGCCTCCTCCTATCGGATTGATTTTCCAAGAAACTATTCTACCCTACCATGGCTTAGACCATTGGAACATACAATTGTTTATATATTGGGCTGGGATACCAAAAAATAAACCCTTTTTCTTTGAATGAGACATCTTACCTTCAAAAACAATATTGAAAAATGTTGGAAAGAAGCAGATGTAATAGAAGGAAACACCATGTATAAATTACAGTAGAAGCTGAAAACCATAAAACAAAAACTCAAAGCATGGAATATTCAAGAATTTTGCAGCGTACAAGAGAGAAAAGTAAGGTTGGAACAAGAAATGAAGATAGTCCAACAGGAAATCATAGAAAAATGAAGAGTTGAGGAACTAGAAATGAAATAAACAAGCATACAAATGTAACTGGAAGAAAGACTGCAACAAGAAGAAATTCTATGGAGAAAAATTTCCATAGTTCAATGGCTAAAAGAGGGATAAAGAAATGAATATTTTTTCCATAGTTCCATGATTCAGCACAAGAAAATAAACAGGATCATCAATCTCACAAATGATTAAAATAAAAAACTGGAAGGGCATGGAAAAATAACCTAAGAACTCCATCATCACTTTTGAAATTTACTGACAGAACCCATAAGATATAGGAGTCATGCGATAAGGAAAATAATTGCTCATATCCCAAACATCATAACCCAAGACATAATGAGATGTTGACGAGGAAAATCACACATTGAAGAAGTAGAGGAAATAGTTATGGATATGCCCAAGAATAAATTGCCAAGACCAGATGGCTTCATAGTAGAGTTATTTCAAGAATGTTGAGATATGATAGGAAAGGATGTGATTCAATTAGCATAGGACTCCAGAAGATCGACATCGTTACTTACAACTATATATTCCACCTTCATAACCCACATACCTAAGGGTACTTAAGTGGAAGCCCCTACTGACTTTAGGCCCATCGTCCCCTGTAATGTCATCTATAAGATAATCTCTAATATCATAGCCAATAGACTCAAGCCTCTTAATCCCCTCATAACCTCTCAAGAAAAATGGCATATGTGGAAGAAAGGAAAATTCTAGATAACATAATTACTACTCATTAAAAAATACACTCCCTCTTTTCCAACAAAACTCCTGACATGATCATAAAATTGGATATGTCAAAATATTTTGATAAAATGAGCTGGAAATACATAACTCATATGCTAAAATCCTATGGATTTGTAGAGTCCTAGATCTCATGGGTTATGAATGTCATTTCCAAAGCTTTCTTTTCCATCCTTGTTAATGGATCACCCTCACCCACCTTCTTTCCCTCACAAGGTATCAAACAAGGTGACCCTCTCTCTCCTTACATCTTCCATCAAATGGTAGAAGGTCTTGAAATGTTAATTACCTATGAAACTTCTTTTCACTCCCTCAAATACCTCCTAATTTCCTCCTTCCACCCATTAGTAATTTGTAAACAAAACTCTTCTTATGGGAAAACCCTCCACCAAAGAAGCTTAAAATTTCAAAGTAGTTCTCTTAGACTTTGCTAATGCATTTGTAAGTAATGTTAATTTAGCTAAATCAGAAATCCTTTTCTTTAGAAACCTCATTCTTTTCCAAACCAATATCTCCATGTTGGCATTAAGTGAAGCTCCCTTCCATCCAAATACCTTGGTGTCTCCCTTGTAAGAAATCCCTTGAGAGTAAAACTTAAAGGATGGGAAGACCTTTTGCTAAACCGAAGAACAAACTTACTTGTTGGACCTTCAGAGTCCTTAATTTGGCTATCATACTCACCCTTTTTAAATATGTTCTCTAAGCCATTACCTTATATGACATATCCAGTCTTGCAATTCCTGCATCTGCCCTCCACAAAATTCAATCCATTGAAAGATCCTTCCTAGGGGGAGGGGCCAAACAAGAGAAAAAATGGGCATTGGTTGCATGGGAAAAATTATGCAAACCTAAATCGATATGATGGCTACGGGTCAAATATCCGTAAATATTAAGCCATGCAATGGGAGAAAAAATTATCTGTTTTTGTATGATTAGTTTTGTTGTGCTAATGAAAATTAGAGATTTATAAACATGTGCATGCTTATTGCTTCTTGTGCTGAGGTCTCATTAGCTATTTGTGCATACAGTCAGGTAAATTTCCTTAAGTTTAAAAAGACATTCATGAGCAAAATAGCTACTAGAAAACAATACTAGACAACAAATATTCAGAGTACAACAAACCATCAAAGAGACACATTAACACAATGTTTTGATGAAGGAGTTCACCCCTCCTGGACTACATCTACTTGGTCCAACTTCCATGGCTTGGGCCTCTATATTAGCTCAATGTGGAAAAAATGTTGTTGACAAATCTCTATGGCTCCTGATACCTGCACCAATGTGTTCATAATGTCCAAATTAGCCAAGAGCACCTTTTTCTGAGCTCAATTTGGTTGAAAATTGACTTCTCTAGGGCTTAGTCAGTATTTTTCTACATTTTTTCATCTAATTCTGGAACTTCTCTAGTTAATGCTGCTAAATTTGGTGGTAGGACTGAATTTGGGGGCATTGCCGAATTTACCACCAGTTTAAACTGTAGCTAATTAAGGCTTAACTGCGCTTAATTAATTCAAAACTAGATTAGCGCTAACAACACCGTAACCTCCGGCGCTTTGGTAAATTGTTCACATGTGGTGGTTAATGTCACAGTTTTGGGGGAGTCCGTTTCCTTGACCGTTGGGGTTATGGCCTCGTTCACATGTGAAACCGTTAACCATCACATTAACCGTTGGCCATAACTGTCGAACGACTACCCATTAGGCATTATGGTTTGCGTTCACATGCTAACAGTTTTCATAATTGTTTGGTTGGAGCCACCAGAGTTACCATGACCGTGGAGGTTTGTGGTATTGTGTTCACATGGGAGGAGGGCTAGCCTATGGACTGGCCCTCCCCTAACCGCCAAATTTCAAATGTTTACACATTAAATATACACCGCAAACATTATGGTTAAGAAACATTGTGTAGAGCATATGGTTAAGGCATGAGGTTTATATGCGGTAGGTCATGGGTTCAACCCCGAATTCTACCAATAACTCTTGTTCAAACATATACATCCAACTCGACCCTTTGGAGGTGCCATGTGGCGGCCTCTGGGCTTGCCACGTGGCATTCTTCTATTGGCCCAGAAATGCACCAATAAGAACATGCCAGCCAATCACTTATACAAACCAACCAAATGATGACACTTGTCCATCCCTAGTGGCGGCCTCCAGGCTTGCCACATGGAATTCTTCTATTGGCCCAGAAATGCACCAATAAGGACGCGCCAACCAATCACTAGTACAATCCAACCAAATGACGACACTTGTCCATCCCTAGTTCACTGTTGACCAACACTGACCATGGCTAGTCACTTGCCACTTCAGCTTCGACATTTTTTTTGCAAATTTCGCCTATTTAGCAAAGCGATCAGAACATAATAGCTTGCTTATACGAAATCGGTTTTCAATGAAATGAGTTGTGTTAGGATCATTTTTCCGAGACAGACGTGGTCGTTCAAGTTTCGAGCCAATATACGAACTTTTATTTTTGAGCTAAATACTAAGCACCTGATCAAAAAACTTGGTGGAGATGGATTAAAAATCCATAAGATTTGTGGCACAAAATTTGGAAAAATAAATATGTCCCTAAGAATAACAATAATTAAGTTATATAATTGCATGGACATATAAAAGGATTATACCTATGGAACCAAGCCTAGAGCAACAAGCATCTCATAGAGGAACCCAACTTTTGGGAAATTCGTAGTGGGAACCTTGCACTATTTTGGGAAGACACCTGGGAATAGTAGCCAAAGCTAGAACAAAAAAAAGTCATAATAAACATCAAATCGAAGCCACAACAAGAAGGAAAAATTCTAGTCAAACAATATTGGAACCAACCAATAGAACAAAATCAATGGAGACAATGGGAAAAAATAAGACAAAGTCTCCCAAAAAATGACGTGGCTTGACATCAAGTTTTGGAAAAAGCAATTGAGACTCAAAAAAACTAAAATTATCAATGGGGATAACAATATTTGATGGGGGAAAAATCACAAAGGTAATTTCAATCTCAAAGAAGCATATAACATACTTGTAGGTACAAAAGATCAAAATGAGGAAAAGGAATGGAAAATATTATGGCAAGCGCAACCATGGCCAAAAATAACAATATTCATATGGATTTTATTAAAAACTAAAACACTAATGTGGGATAAACTCCAAAAAGAGGCTTCCAAGGTCTAGAACAATGCCATCTATGCTGCTCATATATAGAAACCAAAACACATATATTTAATGACTATCAATTTGCCTCGGAAATATGGGACAAAATGACTATCATCTCTAGGAAAAATGACAAGAACACAACTAGCATAAAATCCACACTTGAATAATGGATACATGCACCATTCAAGAACAAGATTATCATTAGAGTCTGATGGCTTTTCCCGAGATTCATAATCTAGGAAATATGGAAAGAACACAATAAAAGAATATTCAAAAATAAAAAATAACAGCTAAACTAGGTATGGAAAACAATTATGATGAAGAATGTCAAGGAATAATTCTAGTCTACCCGTGGACCACTCAAAACTAGTAATGTAAGGTATGAGAATCAACTATATTCAGACTCATGGGACTGCACTAGTTAATTACAAAAAACTAACCCCACATCAACCCTCGTGGCCAAGAAAACCTCAAGTAGTGACAACCCCTACCACATGGATTCGTCAAATTAAACTTTGATGTAGCCTCTAAAGGCAACCCTGGACCAGCCAACTATGGAGGAGTATTTTGGAATAAGTAGGGTAAAATACAACATGTATATGCTAGAGCCCTTAGCTATGATACCAACATTGCAATATAATTATATGTTGTTGAGAAATGTTTAAAATATCCAATAGGATAAACATAGAAAGACTCATATTAGCAGAGGATTCTAAAAAAATTATCAAAATGATCAAGAAAATCCAAAGTGGATCCAACCCGACCAAAGTAACAAACAATGGAGACTATTAGCTAGCCTAGAAAAAATAGTTGGGAAAACTACAAATTTCAATGTAATCATTTCCCAACATATCCTAAAAAGTGGCAATAAACTATCAAACAAATTACAAATGAAACGTCGACTTAAAAATGAAATTGTGGGTCATATTCCAGATCATTCTGTCTTGATGATCGGTCATGTTTTGGACTCAAAAAGTTGACTTACAAATGAAATTGTGGATCATATTTCAAATAATTTTGTCCCAATGATTGGTCTTATAATTGAAACATCATTTTTTTGTAAGTTCATAAATGATGAGGCTAGAGAATGGTCATGACCAAGAATAACACCCGAATAGGGTGAGGAATTGAACCAATGACTTAACATCTAGGAGTGCCTTGACAATGCACCTCATCACTGTCTATGCAAGACCCCATGTACAATAAAAAAATCAACTTACAAATGAAAATGCGGATAATATTTCAGATCATTCTATAGAAATTATGACTGTAGATTAACCTGATTATGCAATATAACTAAAGAAAAATACTTAATCTACTTCTACAATCAAACTTGCGGAAGCTTAATAGATTTGAGCAAGATCAAGCGAAACACATATAATTAGAAGAAGAATCAATGCACATGAAACACATAAAATACTCATGGGAAAGCCTCAACTAAAAACCCCACTATCTGTATTATCATACAAGGTGGAAATACATCAAGATTACACAAAGCCTTAGCTCTCATAGCTAGCTAGCTCTCAGTGCAATCCTCCTGGATGCTCACAAGCAAACAAGGCTTCTCAAAAACCTTCTCCTTAGCCCTCCAAACCTCCTATTTCCTTGCGGTGTTTCTCTTGGGTGATCCTACTATTACCAAGTGTAACACTGATCTCACACCCTGTAAAACTGCGCAATCCTCAAGGAATTTTATTCCTTCTGCATGGATGAGTTTCCTTTATAGGAAAATTCTTCCAACTGATAGTACACCGTCCCTGTCTTTAATCTCAACTGGGTCTTTCTCTAAATAGACATGCATGAGTTATTTATGAGAGAATCTTCAGTTATCTGGAGTACACTAGTTTGATGCATGCATGCATTAACTGACTGAACTCACAATTTGTTCCTCAAACTGTTTGGAACTAATTTAAATGGACATAACTCAATTAACTGAGCTAACTAATTACAACTCAAATATAACTCAATATTATCTCCTTAGTTTAAGGGATAACTGTTGCATGACTTCAGAAAGACTTCTAACTTGAATTTCTCCAACTAATTAATCCATAATGAATGAATTAATTATTTTTCAAGCAGATGGTGAAACTAAATTCGAATTTTAATTCAAGGACAAATTAAAATTGGAATATTCTTGTTGACACATTTAAACACTCCCTCTCAACAAGAAACAAATTATCTTCCACCCCTATCCTGTCTCTATGGAACTCGAATTTACACTTTGATAATGCCTTAGTCAAAATGTCAGCATCTTGCTCCTTGGTCGAAATATACTGCAACAACATGATCCTCCTCGCCACATAGTCTCTGAGATGATGATACTGAATTTCGATGTGCTTGGACCTGTCATGAAATACTGGATTCTCAAAGAGTTTGATACAACTCTGATTATCACAATATATCACAGTTGGATCCATCCTCTAATCAAACAAACCAACTAGAATTTTCTGCATCCAGATGGCCTCACATGTTGCCTGACTTGCAGCCATGTATTTAACCTCTGCTGCACTGAGTGCAACCGACCTCTATTTCCTACTGTACCAAGAAACTGTAGCTGAACCAAGGTTGAAAATTCCTCCTGATGTGCTCTTCTGATCTAATGGACTCCCTGCCCAATCTACATCAGTGAAGCCCTGTAGATTCACTCCCTCTGTCTGTCTGTACCATAATCCAGACTGAGATGTGCCTCTGAGGTATCTCAAAACATGTTTAGCTGCCTTCCAAAACATCTTGGTAGGTTGAACCATAGCTTGACTCAGCTGGTTCACCGCATAACACAAATCTGGTCGTGTGTTCACTAAGTATATTATTGAACCCACATGCTGCCTATACACAATAGCTTCTACTACTTATCCTAAAGTAGCATACTCCTTCCTCAGTTACCTACTAGAGGAGTCTGCATGGGCTTGCACTTCTGCATGTGGAATCTCCTGAGTATCTCATTGGCATACTTTCCCTGAGACACAAACAACTCCCCATCCTTCTACCACACTTCCATGCTAAGGAAGTAGTGCATGAGACCCATGTCTTTCATCTCGAATTCTCTTGCAAGGTCCTCCTTGCAAGACATGATCAACTGATCATCACCTGTTAATATGAGATCATCAACATAAAGAACAATGATCAATGGCTTACCTTTCACAATGATGTGATATAGGTTCGCATCCGCTTCACTCTTTGTGAAGCCCAACCCGGTGAAGTAGTTGTCGATCCTAGTGTACCAAGCATGAGGTGCTTGCTTCAGCTTGTACAAAGCTCTCTTGAGTCGACACACATGCGACTCATGATCAAAGGTCTCAAAACCTTTCGACTGCTCTATGTACACCTCTTCCTCAATCTTGCCATTGAGGAATGCAGTCTTCACATCCATCTGATGGATCTTCCAACCCATCTGTGCTGATATTGCAAACATCGATCTGATAGATGAGTACCTTGTGGCAAGAGCAAAAGTCTCATCATAGTCGATCCCCTCGACCTGTGAGAAACCATGGGAAACAAATCTTGCCTTATGTTTCTCCACACTACCATCAGTAGCTTGCTTTACCTTGTAAAGCCAACAGAAACTGACAACTAACTTGTTCTCTGGTCTTGGAACCACATCCCAAACATTGTTCTGAACTATGGAGTCACACTCCTCCACCATAGCATCAACGCAAATCAGCTGTTCCATTGCTTCCTCAAAGGAAGATGGCTCAATCTCAATACATTCCCCAACAAGGGCCATGTATCCAGTGTACCTATTAGGTGACCTCCTCTGTCTACGCTGAGAAGATGGTTCTCCCACATTCTCTCTCGTATCCAACAACAATCTATCAGCTTCTCTTGTGCACTTCCTTCCATCTTTGGAAGACTCTGCTTGAGTGGATGTCTCCACTCCTAGAACCTCTGCATGCGGCTGCTACACATTAGTCTGAGGCTCCTCCTCCTTAGGAACCAAAATTTCCTCCACAGACTATAGTTGGAGCTCCCTCTCAAGGGAAACTCGCATGGCTTTTTGCTCATAAAACTTGAGATCTCTACGAACCACTGTCCTCTGACTGGTAGGCAAGTACACCTGATAGTTGTGAGGTGTATCAGTGTACTCCACAAGTATCCCCAACTCTGCTTTCTGCTCAAGTTTCTTCCGGGCATCCTTGGTCACATGGAAATATACTGATGAGCCAAAGATCCTAAAGTGACCCACATCTAGTCTCTTCCTGGAGAAATCTTGTTCTAGTGTCTTCATCTAAAGTATGCGATGCGGGCTTCTATTCTGCAAATAGACCGCTATGTTGCATGCCTTAGCCCACAAATGAAGTGGTAGGCCTTGGTCATGTAACGTCAGCCGAGCTGCCCCCACAATTCTTTTGTTCTTCCTCTCGGCCACCCCATTCTGCTGTGGGTTATGAGGTGCCATCAATTCCCGTTTAATTCCTTCCACTTCACAGAAGTCCTTAAGCTCTTGAGAGACATACTCTCCACCATTGTCACTTCTCAAGGCCTTGATCTTCTTCCCTGACTCTTTCTCAACCAAAGCTTTGAACTAACAAAACTTTGAGAAGGTTTGGTCCTTCTTCTGCATGAAATAAATCTAACGTTTATGAGAAAAACCATCAATGAAAGTCACATAATACCTTTTCTTCATGGTGGATGCTGTCGATAATGGTCCACACAAATCAGTATGAACTCGCTCTAAGATTGCTTCAGCTTGACTGTCTCGATCATGAAAGGAATACTTGGCATACTTCCCAAGGTACAACCTTTGCACGTGTCCATTTTCTCAAGTTTACCTTTGGGAAGTCTGGTAGAGATCTGCTGCATTATCTTCAAGGCCCCATGATGCAAGTGGCCCAACCACCTATGCCATAACTTGCCAATGTCTTGGCTTTGCACCAATTCTGCTTTCGAACTCAATGCAGCAGATTCATCTACCTCTAGTTTATAGATATTCTTCACTCGAATCCTAATCCTCTTGGTCTGACCCATGGATATGTGTCTCAGGAATGCCTTTCCTTTACTGAAGACAACATCGTAGCCTTTGTCCTCCAACATCGTGACCGATACCAAGTTCTTCATCAGTCCAGGCACATACTTCACATCTGTCAAGGTGAGAGGAGATCCATGCTCCCTCTGAAAAGCAACCGTGCCCACTCCTGAAACACTATACTTCCCATCGTCACCCATATCTATGCGCATCTTGAGGTCTTTCTCCTCCAAGGTACTGAATAAACTTTTATCACTAGTCATGTGGAATGAGGCTCCACTTTCAAGATACCAAACACAACCCACCATCGATGAAACCATACATGTGATGAGGGTAAAATCCAATTCGAACTGAGAGGCTAATGCCTCACATTCTGATCTTTTCAAGGATCCCTTCTTGGATTTCTTCAATGGGAAATTAGTTGCATAATGGCCCACCTCATGACAATTAAAGCATCTCACTTTAGATTTGTCAATCTTCTTCCCTCCATGAGAAGAATTCGATTTGGAATGGGAAGCCTTCCCTTTCCCTTTCCTTGCCTTACTTGCTAAGGCAAGATTTTCTTCATCATACTTGGATGAAGAACCATCTCGTGTGCTCCTCTTGATCTCCTCCTGCATGAGATCCAACCACAGTCGTTCCCAATCCCGTAGTTTCTCCCTTCCATTCACGGAGTCCTGGTAACTATTCCAGCTCTTTGGAAGGCTGAGGAGAGTGAGGCTCACCATATCTTCATCAACAGTAGTTATTCCCACGCTTCCAAGCTCATCTCTACAGGTGGTGAGCTTGTTCAGATATGTGGAAATAGTATCGCCGTTCTCCATCTTGATTCTCCAAAGCTTATCCTTGAGCGCTAGTTTCCTCTAGTCGCTACTGTTCTAGTAGAGGTCCTTCAATGTCTTCCACATTAAATATGGAGTATCCTTCCCATGGAGACTCGAGACAATATGGTCTCAAACTCTGTCAAGGATGATCCGTCTCGCCCTTGCCACACACTTCTTCCACTCAGCCAACTCTTGTGCATTATTTGAAGCTAGCTTTGGGATTTCTCGATCAATGAAATACTTCAAGCTATTGTCTTCTAATACAACCTCCATGCGATCTTTCCATGCTATGTAATTCGAGCTTCCATCCAAGGCATACTCGAGTCTTAAGCCATAGAATGCCATTGACCAACCTGAAGTATGAGATGAATTCGATTTGTACCTGCAACCAAGAACTTCAAACTTCGAATTTTCCTTCCTAGTATACTGTTCATAGCTTCGATCACCTTTTCTCTGATGCCATGTAGAAATTCTAACTATGGATTAACCTGATTATGCAATATAACTAAAGCAAAATACTTAATCTACTTCTACAATCAAACTTGCGGAAGCTTAATAGATTTGAGCAAGATCAAACGGAACACATATAACCAGAAGAAGAATCAATGCACATGAAACACAGAAAATACTCAGGGGAAAGCCTCAACTAAAAACCCCACTATTTGTATTATCATACAAGGTGGAAATACATCAAGATTACACAAAGCCTTAGCTCTCACAGCTAGCTAGCTCTCAGTACAATTTTCCTGGATGCTCATAGGCAAACAAGGATTCTCACAAACCTTCTCCTCAGCCCTCCAAGCCTCCTATTTCCTTGCGGTGTTTCTCTTGGGTGATCCTAATGTTACCAAGTGTAACACTGATCACTCACATTGATCTCACACCCTGTAAAACTACGCAATCCTCAAGGAACCTTATTCCTTCTGCATGTATGAGTTTCCTTTTTAGGAAAACTCTTCCAACTAATAGTACACTTTCCCTGTAGTTAATCTCAACTGGGTATTTCTCTAAATAGAAATGCGTGAGTTATTTATGAGAGAATCTTCAGTTATTTGGAGTACACTAGTTTGATGCATGCATGCATTAACTAACCGAACTCACAATTTGTTCCTCAAATTGTTTGGAACTAATTTAACTGGACATAACTCAATTAACTGAGCTAACTAATTACAACTCAAATATAACTCAATCCTATCTCCTTAATTTAAGGGATAACTTTTGCATGACTCTAGAAATACTTCTAACTTGAATTTCTCCAACTAATTAATCCATAATGAATTAATTAATTATTTTTCAAGCAGCTTGTGAGACTAAATTCGACTTTTAATTCTCAATTTTAATTCAAGGACAAATTAAAATTGGAATATTCTTGTTGCCACATTTCAACACATTCTGTCCTAATGGTGGGTCCTATTTTGGACTCAAAATGTAAACATACAAATGAAATTATGGATCATGTTCCAAATAATTCTCTCGTAATGATGAGTCCTATTTTGGACTTGAAACATTGAATTACAAATGAAACTATGGATCATATTCCACATCATTCTTTCTTAATGATGGGTCATGTTTTGGACTTGAAACTTTAACTTACAAATGAAATTGTGGATCATATTTCAAATCATTTGGTCCTGATGATGGGTCTTGTTTTGGACTTGAAATGTTGACTTACAAATGAAATTGTGGATCATATTCTGGATCATTTTTTCCTGATGATGGGTCTTATTTTGGACTTGAAACTACGGATCATGTTTTGGATCATTTTTTCTTGATGATGTGTCTTGTATTTGACTTGAAACATTTCCTTACAAATGAAACTTTGGATCACATTTCGGTCAGTCTGTCCTAATGACGAGTCCCATTTTGGACTTGAAACATCAACTTACAAAAGAAACTATGGATCATATTCCAGATCATTATGTCCTAATGATGGTCTTGTTTTGGACATGAAACATTGACTTACAATGGAAATGTGGATGATATTCTGGATCATTTTTTCCTATTAATGGGTCTTGTTTTGGACCTGAAACATCGACTTGAAATGAAACTGTGGATCATATTCCAGATCATTCTTTCCTGATGATGGGTCCTTTTTTAGACTCAAAATATTGACTTAGAATTGAAACTGTGGATCCTATTCCAGATCATTATGTTATGATGATGGGTCATGTTTTAGACTTGAAACATTTACACTATGGATCATCTTCTAGATCAATATTTCGTAGAAATGGGTCTTGTTTTGGACTCAAAACGTCGACTTACAAATGAAACCATGGATCATATTCCAGATCATTATGTCTTGATGATGGGTCCTGTTTTGGATTCAAAGCATTAAATTACCAATGAAATTGTGGATCATATTTCATATTATTCTATCTCGATGATGGGTCCTATTTTGGACTCAGAATGTTGACTTACAAATGAAATTGTGGATCATATTCTCGATCATTCTATCTTGATAATGGGTCTTATTTTAGATTCAAAGCGCTGACTTATAAATGAAGTTATGGATCATATCCCAAATCATTCTATCCTGATGATGGGTCCTATTTTGGACTCAAAACATTAACTTACAATTGAAACTGTGATTCTTATTCTAGATCGAATGAAACAATGGATCATATTCTGAATCATTTTTTCTTGATGATGGGTCTTGTCTTGGACTCGAAATGCCAACTTGAAAAGGAAACTGTGGATCATATTCTAGAACATTATGTCCTGATGATGGGTCCTATTTCAGAATCGAAATGTTGACTTACAAATGAAGCTATTGATCATATTCCAAATCATTCTATCCTGATGATGGGTCCTATTTTGGACTCGAAATTTCGACTTACAAATGAAACTATGGATCATATTCCAAACATATTCTCTTCAACTTCTAACCACAAAATCTTACAAACAAGTTAGCAAATGAAAGACTTGACTACAAGTTTGAGGTTCTGGTTTCAAACTAGATGCAACTGACTTTAGAAAAACTAAAATAAACCTGCAATAGAATAGTACAGAAAGACTTCAATCCTCACGGGGGATACCCATCTACAACACTTTATAAACCTTGATACAATTGTACCATGAAATAATAAAAGGAAGTAGGTTGCCTCCACCTAGCAGCTCGCATTGCCACCCCACCATTGTGCATGATAAAACAAAACTGGAAACTTAATTTCTCTAACACTAGCACATACTTGGAGCGTGCAAAAAAGTGGGATGGTATAAAGTTGTAATGGTCTGCACATTTAAGGACACGAGGGATTAATCATGGATGAATATAGGTCAAGGAAAGCCCATCATGCAGAGAAATGAAAAGAAGATGAAGGCTTGGATACTAAGAAATGTCTCAAATAATTTATAACAAGCTAGCCATGGAAGAGAGTGAGCAAACATGGTGACTCTAGCTTGATAATGCTAATTCATGGAGCATAAGAGGCCAAAGGATATGATCATTCTTGTCCATCTCAAAAACTCTAGGTTTCTCTCACCTTTATGCGTAATTCATCATAGTGGGACCTTCTCTCACAATTTCGATTTTTTTTTTTCTTTTGCCCTACAATTCTATCTTGATTTTGCATCATTTTGAGTCAGGTTATTTATCTTTTATGGGCTTCTTTGGCATTTGAATTTCTGTCCCTTTTCTAAGGCATGTGTATATGGAAAGTTTCATTCTTCCTACGACTCTTTGAATCCCCCCCTGAATCTTTGTTTTCTCCTTGTTAACCATTGGTTCTCTGTATAGTCCCCCCTCTTGACCAAGCCCATCCTTCGCTGCTTCGTTCTTTTGTTTTTGCTTCTCCCTCCTTCTCCAAGTCCTCCTTTATCTCTCCCTGCTTGTTCTTCATTCTATCCACTTGTTTCCCCCACCACTACTCTATCTGTTTATTTCTTTGACCCAAATATAGTTAGGCATCTTCTTGTTAGGCCCTCTCATTGTGGCAGAAGGGAACAACATGGGCCTCCCCCCTCTCCCAAATTTTGTCCCCCATCTCTTCGAGGCTCCCGAGCATAATCTTCTTCCATGGAATCCATGGAAAGATACAGGGATATCATCCATGAAGCTATCTAAAGAGAATTATCTAATGTAGAGGTGCAAGCCAGACAAACCCGAAGGTTCATTCTAGACACACACATGGACCATGAGACAAAATATTGGATACCAAATGTAGGAAACTCCACCAGAGGCAACGCTTCTAATTATATGTGGACTATCAACCTATACTAACACACAAAAACTCTAATGGGAATAATCCTCACAAAAAGGGATGACACTCAATAGGAAATGATCATTTATATGGTTGAGCTTGTGGAAAAAATAGATAGCATTAACATCAAAATCATGCCCTTGACTAAGAGAATCACATGCATAGATCCCTCAACGTCAAACACATATGGAGAACCCCAACTTCCAGATCAGGCAAAAAAATGAGCATAATGAAAGGTTGCATGGCATATGCTCATGCTCATAGTATAATTTCGAACAATGCAACAATGTATTTTAGTTCATGTAGTATTTTCCTTGCAAATCATTTTACTTCTTTTGTCTCGTCAGTTCAAAAGATCATGAATAATAAGAACAATGTTAAAGTTTTATGTTTATGCTACTAGTCCAATTTCCCCAATGACAAACTTTTAACACGGATCAATATTATAAATTTATATTTTTAATAGTAATATGAATTCTTTGAGCTTAGGAAAAAAAAATTAAATTTTATAAAAAATATATTAGAATAATATAAAAAAAATAAAAACATACTTATATTTATTTAAAAAAAATAAAAAAATATAATATACTTATACTATATCATTAAATTTTGTAGGACATATTTTAAAATAATAGAAAACTAAATAAAACTGCGTAGATGGATTAGTATCTCAGTTTAAAATGTAAATATTTTAATCATTTGAAATATAAAATATTTAATAAAATATGAAAGAAATCACGCATTCAAAAAATAAATGTTATAAAATGAATTATATTTAAAAAAATATTGTTATTATATTAATATTATTTTAAAAGTATCATTTTTTATTTATTTATTTAATCATTAAATAAATGTTTTTAATTTTTTTATAAAAGGAATTAATAATTAGGTCACTTTCATATTCCCTTGATACAGGTTGATTATGACTACTATAAGATTCGACAATTTCCATTTTTTCTAAAAAATGATTCGCTTTAAATTTATACTCTACAATTGTGTTACCTTAAAAATCACCAAATTTTATATAGATTATTGTTAAGTAATTATAGATATACATATTTTTACACGAATATTGTCAAACATTTTACACTTTGCATATTATGGACTAGTAAGATTCACCAGAATTTCTAAACTTTAAGATAGACTTTCATCCTGAAAATTTTTCTTGGCCTACGTATACCCCTTCCACAGACACGAGAAAGTCAGAAGAATTAAACCTCAAATATCTTGGTACATAACACTTATTTTCATAACACTTGTCGATTAAGAAGTGTTACTTCCATAAACAACTTGTCGATTGAGAATGTTAATTCCGTAAACTGTTTTTTTTAATTAAATTTTATTTATACATATTTTTTAAGTTAATTTATCCGTTATAATATAAATGGTAATGTAAGAGGTGTATATATATCTTATCTACAAAATAAATAACTCACTAACTCATTATTTTTATTATATCTCTCTTATTAAATATATTTTAAGTTGAAGATATAATTGACTTCAATGTAATATCACATTGCAATATTACAAGCGTCATAAAGTTGACTTTGTTATCATGTCACATTTAATGTGATATACCTCAGTGGTATGTCACATTGAGACACTTCCAGAGTAATATTATGGTTGACAATAGGGCTATCATATTACAACCTTTATAAGTCTTAACTACAACAATCACTAAGAAACCACTAATACGACCATCAGAGAGTCCCTACTCTTTAAAATGCTATAATTGGTTCCACAACAAATGCCTTTTTGGGAATGTGCAAATCAAGAGATTATAAATATGATAATTTTGCTAAACAAAATCATAAAATCCTTTAAACATTAAAAAGGGAATTACCAAAAGTGATATAAGCTTTGTTGAGCTTCACTCTTGAAAGTTGTCCTTTGACAATAGGGCTATCATATTACAACCTTTATAAGTCTCAACTACAACAATCACTAAGAAACCACTAATACGACCATCAGAGAGTCCCTACTCTTTAAAATGCTATAATTGGTTCCACAACAAATGCCTTTTTGGGAATGTGCAAATCAAGAGATTATAAATATGATAATTTTGCTAAACAAAATCATAAAATCCTTTAAACATTAAAAAGGGAATTACCAAAAGTGATATAAGCTTTGTTGAGCTTCACTCTTGAAAGTTGTCCTTTGACAATAGGGCTATCATATTACAAACTTTATAAGTCTCAACTACAACAATCACTAAGAAACCACTAATATGACCATCAGAGAGTCCCTACTCTTTAAAATGCTATAATTGGTTCCACAACAAATGCCTTTTTGGGAATGTGCAAATCAAGAGATTATAAATATGATAATTTTGCTAAACAAAATCATAAAATCCTTTAAACATTAAAAAGGGAATTACCAAAAGTGATATAAGCTTTGTTGAGCTTCACTCTTGAAAGTTGTCCTTTGCCAACTTTCATTCTTGAAAATTGTCCTCGATGCTGCATAAACTCTGCAAGAATATGAAAACATAATAGTAAGAAACATGGAATATAACTGTGGGGTTTAAATGCAAACAACTGGTCAAATCTAACACCAATACTCAACTTACATGCCTAATGTCATGACCGTTAAGACACCAGAAACCTCAGCTCCAGTTTCAGCCTGTAATGGAGTGATCAGAAAAATGTAATCTAAAACAATAGTCAACAATAGTCATCCATGGGAATGAATAAATAATAAAATTTCAGGGCAATATGCTTCCCTAAATTTCATCCTCCTAACCCATAATGAAAATAAATCAGTTTTTTTAAATAATCAGTATTTTGATTATTAAAGTAGAAATTATAAAGTTTTCTCTAAACCAGAAACAAAATAAAGTCACCCTTGAAAACTTGAAGAAATATTTTGATACATTTTATAACTTTTAAAACGTTAATAAATAACCATTTTAAATATACACAAAATGTCTTGCCTATATCCATAATTTAGTGCAAGGTTATGTTTAAGTTGCAGGATTTTATTAGTGCAAGCTTATGTTTAAGTTGTAAGATTTTCTAAGTCACGTGGCTTCAAGTTCTTATATGCGTCATACCAATCCCATGGAAAAAAAATTTGGGTGCAAGATGGATACCTAATGTAGAATTGTTTTTGATGTAACATGGGTATCTTATGGAAAATTGTTTAGAGTTTTTGATACACATGGTAGAAATTGATCTTTATGTGCCCCTTTAAAACCTGTCCTAATGTGTCACTTTAAAAAATAGGGTTAACATACATTGGTTTGTGTGCACAATTTTATGTGTATCACATGAAAAGACTTTAGTGTAAGAAACTTTGTGGTTGCTCTAAAACTTTAGAGAATTGCACTCTGTGTCGTTTTTTGTTTTTTTTTGTTTCTTGGGCTACAAAGAGCCTAGTGGCATGATAAGTCTTTATGAAAATAAATATCACGAAACCCTAATGACTTGAAAAATATCAATAACTAAGAAGCACAATCCAATTGAAACACAAATTTTTGAAGAGGGTGACAAAATAATTGACATAGGTCTTGGGCTAACCTAATGGATTTTGATTTTAAAAAATGTATAATTTGAGTGTACAATGTCTCATTGAGATGTCACCTTTCACAATACAAAAGGATGAATGAGTATTTCTCATGAGTGGTTGATATGTAAGCTACCATGGATACTTTATTGAAGAGTTTGTCACAACAATTGTGATAAAATAATGTGAAATCTATGCAATGAAGGTTAAATTCCTTTAAATTCCATATTTGTTAATTATTGAATTTTTTTCTTATGCATGAAATATATAAAATCTGAAAATTAGAACACAAATAATACTATCACACACCATCCAAAATGAATACAAATATTTGCTCCAAGAATCTTTTATAAGAGAAAACCTCACTAGAAGGTGAGACTGCTTTGCTCTCTTTTCTCTCTGGAATGGAAAAATACAGAAGGCACTCTCTATGGAGTTACTTGAGACCTGTGGCATATTAGGATAATATAGAACACCAAGTCCCTGTTATGCTCTCTCACTCCCACTCTTAGTTTCTCTACTCTACTATGGAACATGATACAATCGAATATAATGGAACCCCTTCTCCTCTTAGTGCTCTATTTTTAACATAGGTTGATAACCAACTAGAGGCCAGCTTTGACTCCTTCAACTCTCAACTAGAGTTACAACTTTGACCTTTCTAGAGTCTTCTTCAAAGTCCCCACATGCATGAGTAAGGGACTAACATAACATCCACTTGTACCATCATGGGAAAACATGGTAGGTCAAATTGAGGGAAGCATAACTTATACATAACAACTCCAATTGGCATGATTCTTGCATTGTTAGAAAGGTCTATGATTGTAGAATAACATCATAGGGTCTAGTTCATAAGTGGGAGAGCTTTGAACCAAAAAATCATTGGTTAATTTCTCAAAATGGCCCCATGAGGTTTTAGACCCCAATTATCCAAATTGGGACTTGCCACTAACAATGACCATACAAGCCGATTCCTCCAAATTTTCCAATTTGAAAGCATCAAGATAGATGTTAAACAATATAATGATCTAATCTATGATCATACCTCCCCATTTTGGGATGATTTTGGTCCTCAAAATATTTTATTGAATGAGGTGAGAGAATTTTTCCTCTACCTTCTCCTTGGAGTACAATTTTCATTTTCCTAGAGTTGTCCTTTCAGCCCAATCTACTAAATGTGATGTTTCCCCTATCTTGTAGTTCTATACCTCTTCTACAAAATTGTGTCCTCCACCAACTCTTCATAATCATCTAGAGCTAAGTCCTCTATGGAAGCGTGATCCAAAATGGATCCTAAAACCTCTAAGTCTTCATGTATATTAACTATCGGAAACACTATCACAAGGGAAAAAAGTGAAAGAATGGCGGAAAATAGAGCTATCGAAGGTTCAAATGCCACTACACCAGAGCTGTTGGATCAGACAGATCAATGGTCCAGATTGAATCAGGATATCACAATCGGGAGAGGCTAGCGGAGTATATTGGAGGCGGCCTTATGGAAATCGCGATTTAACAAGGACCATTGATCGAGCGCGCATATCAACGGTCCAGATCAACTCACAATATCGCATCGCTATAACACAAAGGAGGACTTACTGAGGGCTTGAGGCTTAAGCGATATGCGATTGTGATTTATCGCATCACAATATCGCATCGCAACAACACAAGGGGTGATGCCAATGGACTACGGGTCATGTGATACGTCGATGCGATGGGCCGATAGCGATGCGTCGATAGCCGATAAGGCCGATCAGAGATCAGGGAAGTGAAGCAACATGCGATAAAGCCAGACCCGAAAGGAATTATAGATGCGACTTGATATAATTTGAGTTCCGATAAAATGTTTTTGTCGGGTTTTTCAATGTATTCTATGTATTTCTTTGTATTTCCGTTATAAACCGAAATACAAAGGAAACCATGGCATATGGGCACTGCGACTTGCGACTTGCGATAGCGATGCAACAATGGACCCAATAGGATTATAGGTCAGATTCAATATCTTTTGAAGTCCGGCCTTGGCGGATTTTCCACTATTTTTTAGTGTATTCTATGTATTTCTCTGTGTAAACAGAGAAGAGTGTTTTCTGGGATTTTCACCCACGCCTGGTCCTTTCCATTGGAAAACAGGTGGCCATCCTACCTTAGATCATTTTGCAATAATTGTTTAACGTTCAACAAGGATTTGAACGGACAGTGGCCAGGAGCCAGAGAGCTCAAAAAGGGAGACGAATAGACAAGCACCAATAGGCTTAAAAAGCCATCCCATAAGAGAAGGGGAAGTAGTTGGTCAGGCAGTGAGAGAGCAAGAGAAAGCAGAAGACAGAGAGCAAGAAGGAGAGTCTGTGTACTCTTGTAGACTTGAGGATTTCAAGTAAATCCCTATTGTTTTGCCACTGTTGTGTTGAGACTCGATTTGAGCTCACACTTGTAACAATATGCTCTTGAAGACATAATATAGAGGTTGAAATTGAAAGCTGGACCAGGAGTCGTAGCCAGGAAGTCTGGTGAACTCCTTCATTATTTGTTGTGTTGATGTGTGTGTTTATTATGTTTTATAACTGTTCATTGTCTATATTTTTTGCAATATTTTCGATCTGTTGCACTAAATAATATAGGCATTCTTGCACATGAGTATGTAATACCTTAATATTGATTTAAGATCTCATTTTTAGATCAAGTGGTATCAAAACTTAAGGTTTTGTTAAGGTTGAACAAGCTTGTGCTGGATTTTGAATGCTAACTAGATTAAAGCTCAGAATAGGAGAAGGAGAACTTGTTGAGGCTAATCCAGAGATTGGAAGAGTCTATTCTCAGAGGAGAATGGCAGAAGAAGCTCCACTGGGATCAAAATCTTAGTTCATGGACAACTTTATGGCCATGTGAGCCATGGTGGAAGAGATGTATCTGGAGTTTAAGAAGGGTCGAGGTGAAAGCACTTCAACACCCAAACTAGACAAAGGAGCAGAGGAACCTTTTCTAGTTGCCCCTCCAAAAGGAAAAGGAAAAGGAGAAATGCCTTCTCCACCATCTCCTCCATCATCACCTTCATCATCCTCATCATCTTCTTCGCATAAAACTAGCCCTGATAAGAAAAAGAAGAAAACTTCTTTGATTAAATTAGATGTGAAGTTTGATTTGCCAATTTATGATGGAGAACTAAATGCAGAGAAGCTAGATAATTGGATAAGACAGATTGATGTATATTGCAGGGTGTAGAACATTGATTCAGAAAGGAGGAAGATTCAGCTGGCTAGCCTTCGACTTGGAGGAACTGCACTAGTATGGTGGGAAGGCAAGACACAAGCTGATCTGCAAAAACATGGTAAAATCATTTCTACCTGGAATGAATTTGTTTCTACTATCAAAAAGAAATTATATCCTTTAGCTTACATGCAGCAGGCAATGATGAGTTGGCAAACTCTTCATCAGTTGAAGGGTCAAAGTGTACAGAGTTATACTCAGGAATTCAAAAAGAGAGCTTTAACTCTAGGTATATCCTTGGACTCACCTGAGACTTTATTGAAGTATATAGGTGGTCTGCATGGTTATTTAAAGCATACTATACTCATGTTTAATCCCACTAGCCTAGATGATGTATCAGTTCAAGCAACACATCTAGAGGCTAGAGGTAAGAATGTAAACCCAGAGGTTGGGGGATCATCTAAATATTCTGTAAGCAAGAGCAAGGAAAAGAAGAAAATGAAATAGAAGGAGAGGAAAGAAAACACTGTACAGAAGGATAAACCTTCATGCACTCATTACAAGAAAGAAGGACACAATGAGGCACACTGCTAGCTTT
This sequence comes from Pinus tabuliformis, assembly GCA_031772625.1. NCBI lineage: Eukaryota > Viridiplantae > Streptophyta > Pinopsida > Pinales > Pinaceae > Pinus > Pinus tabuliformis. The sequence continues at coordinate 114,311,095 of CM062818.1, read as the reverse complement.
TGCATCTTGAATGGAGACCTAAGAATTTAAATGGAAGGAAGAAAAAGAATGTTGCAGCTATTCAGCAGGACTTGGGATCAGATTCAGGTGATAAAACAACAGTTATAGCCACAGGTATTAAAGGTAAAGATTCTGAAGCATCCATAAGTAATTCTGCACAATCTGTTGATAATGAAAATAATGAGAGAGAAAGAAATGAGCTTTTTCGTATTAGAGTAATTTCCAAGCACAATAAGATTGATACTTTATTTGATAGTGGATCACAAGTAAATTTGATTTCTAAAACAATTGTAAAGAAGTTGGGATTACAAATAAAACCTCATGAGAAGCCATATCCATTAGGATGGGTGTGTGATAAAACAAAGCTACAAGTAATGAGACAATGTAAACTTAGGTTTGCTATTGGATCAACATTTGTAGATGAGGTTGAGTTAGATATAGTTCCATTGGATATATGTGGTATTGTTTTGGGAAGTCCATACTTGTATGATAGGAAAACTATTTTCTATAGAGCTGAAAATAAGTATCAACTCACTAAAGATGGAATGGAATATATTGTAAGAGCTCATAAACTCAAAGGTAACTATTCTCTCATAAACTCAGGACAGATGAAAAGAATTGTGAATTCAAGTAAGCAATTTTTACTAATGGTTGTAAAGGAAAAGGATCCTGATAAAACCAATGCATTTGAAGGCTATGATTCTAAACAAAAAGCTGATTTAGTTAAAGTTGTTTCAGAGTATGATGTTCTATTTCAAGAACCTAAAGTCCTGCCACCCAAGTGAGAAATAGTACATGATATTTGTTTGCAGCAAGATGCTCCATTACCTAACATTGGAAAGTATAGGTTGTGAGCTTTAGAGAATGTAGAGATAAAGAAGCAGGTACAGGAGTTGCTCGATAAAGGGTTTATAAGACCAAGCACATCCCCATGTGGATCTCCAATCATGCTGGTGAGAAAGAAAGATGGTTCGTGGAGAATGTGCATTGATTATAGAGCACTAAATAAAATAACGATTAAGAATCATTATCCTCTTCCTCCTATTGATGATTTACTAGATCAATTGAAAGAAGCAATTTACTTTTCTAAGTTAGACTTGCAAAGTAGTTATCATCAAGTAAAAGTTGCAGAACAAGATGCATGGAAGACTGCTTTCAAGACAAAGCAAGGACTTTATGAATGGTTGGTTATGCCTTTTGGCTTGAGTAATTCTCCTGCTACATTTATGAGAGTTATGAATGTACTCAGAACTTTTATTGATGACTTTGTAATTGTTTATTTAGATGACATTATTGTTTTTACTAAGACATGGGAAGACCATGTAAAGCATGTAAGGCAGACTTTAAATGTTTTAAAAAGAGAAAATCTCTATGTGAAACTGTCAAAATGTGAATTTGGCAGAACATATTTAAATTATTTGGGTCATATTGTAGGGGGTGGTGAATTGAAGATAGATCCCTCTAAGGTTGAAGTCATTGTGAACTGGCCTAAACCCAAATTTGCTACAGAGGTTAGGATTTTCCTAGGGGCAGCACAATACTAGAGAAAGTTTATTGCTAACTTTTCTTTGATTGCAACTCCATTACATGCTTTAACAGGATTGAAATAGGTGTTTCAGTGGGGAGGCAAACAATAGAAAGCCTTCGACACCTTAAAAGAGAAAATTAGTGCAGCACTGGTACTAGCACTGCCAGATCTTCAACCTCCATTTGAGATTGAGACAGATGCCAATGACTATGCCATGGGAGAAGTGTTGATGCAACACAGAAAATCCATATGTTATCATTCTGAGACATTTAATTCTACAGTATTTAATTATCCAACATATGATAAAGTGTTGTATGAATTAGTACAAAGTGTGAGAAAGTGGAAACATTACCTAATGGGTAAATAAACAATCATACATACAGATCATCAACCACTTCAATATTTTCACTCACAAACTAAATTGCAGCAATAAGGACATTATAGGTGGATGGGTTTTCTACAGAAATTTCATCTTGTCATCAGATATAAGAAGGGCATACACAATAAGGTTACAGACATGTTATCAAGACCAATCATAAATGCATCTACTATACTTAAGCATAACTCAGTAATGCATGAAAGTTACATTGAACAATATGCTCAAGATGTAGATTTTAAAGATGTATATGCAACTTTAAGTCATGGAAAACAAGTAGAAGAATTGGATTAATATGTAAAGGACCAACTCTTATATCAATTGGGGAAGTTATGCATTCCAAAAACTGAAAGAGTTAACATAATTAAAGAAGCACATACATCTCTTATATCAAGTCATTTTGGTGTAAGTAAAACAGTTGTACAATTACAAAGGTTTTGTTATTGGCCAAGAATGCATGAGACAATTTCTAGATATATCAAAGGGTGTACTATGTGTGCTACAAGCAAGCCCAGTAATAGAAAATTAGGCTTGTACACTCCACTTCCAATTCCTTCTCGTCCTTGGGAAAGTGTTTCCATGGACTTTGTTGGGGGATTGCCAAAATCTAGAAAAGGTTATGATTATTTGTATGTTTTTGTGGATAGGTTTAGTAAAATGTGTATTTTGATACCTTGTAACAAGCAAGTTACAGCTGAACAAACAACAAAGTTGTTCTTTCAGAATGTATGGGTTCATTTTGGTTTACCCACTTCTATTGTATCTGATCGATATTCTCGATTTATTGGGAAGTTTTGGTCAAATCTATGGGAGTTGATGGACACCAAGTTGAAGAAGAGCACAACATTTCATCCACAAACAGATGGTTAGATAGAAGTGGTCAATAGGATAGTGATCCAGTTGCTCAGAGGCTATTGCAACAAGCATCCCAAGCTTTGGGATGAGCATTTGTGTTATGTGCAACATGCTTACAACTATACCAAGCACTCTTCTAATTAGAGATCTCCTTTTGAGACTTGTTTTGGTTTTATACCAAAGTCTCCCTTGGATTTTGTCTTTGGTAAAGGCATAGCAGTTGATGGACACAGTGATGTGGACAAACAAACCAAGTTCATTGAACAAATCCAAGAAATTCACCAGGCAGTACAGGAACAGCTGGAAAGAAGTCAAGCCATGTACAAGGTAAGACATGACAAGCATCGAGTTGAGCATAGTTTTCAAGTTGGTGATCAAGTCTGGCTGTACATCAGCAAAGACAGAATGCAAGGTGAAGGTAAGAATTTAAAACCAATAAGGTATGGACCTTTCAAGATACTTGATAAGATTGGTGAAAATGCTTTTCGCCTTGATTTGTCAGCTTATATGCAAATCTATTCAGTTGTTAATGTAGAAAACTTGAGATTGTATGAACCATCAATGATTGAAGATCCTGAAGAGCAAAGTCAATTGCCTTCTATTAAGGATTTATTGCCTGAATATCTCAATGAGTTACAGGAAGACATAGTTCTGGATAGGAAGGTGAGAACTATGCATCGAGGGGATGTTGAGTACCTGAGGGTAGGGCTCAAAGGTTCAAATCCAAGCAAAGCATGATGGATAGAAGTTAAACAAGTGAGGGAGTTGTATCCTCACTTGATCGATGCCTAAAAAGCCATCTTTTGATGGTCCAAAAGATTTTCAGTGGGAAGGCATGATCCAAATTGGATCTTAAAACCTCTAAGTCTTCATGTATATTAACTATCGGAAACATTATCGCAAGAGAAAACAGTGAAAGAATGGTGGAAAACAGAGCTATGAGAGGTTCAAATGCCACTGCACCAGAGCCATTGGATCAGATAGACCAACGGTCCAAATTGAATCGAGATATCGCAATCGCGAGAGGCCAGCAAAGTATATTGGAGGTGACCTTATGGAAATCGCGATAGTGATCAACACGATTTAACGAGGACCGTTGATCGAGCACGCAGATCAACGGTCCAGATCAACTCGCAATATCGCATCGCTATAACAAAAAGGAGGACTTATCGAGGGCTTGAGGCTTAAGCGATATGTGATTGCGATTAATCACATCGAAATATCGCATCGCAAAAACACAAGGGGTGACGCCAATGGACCGTGGGTCATGCGATATGCCGATGCGATGGGCCAATAGCGATGCACCGATAGACGATAAGACTGATCAGAGCGATCGGCGATCGAAGATTAGGGAAGTGAAGCAACATGTGATAAAGCCATACTCGAAAGGAATTATGGAGACGGCTTGATATAATTTGAGTTCCGACAAAATGTTTTGTCGGGTTTTTCAATGTATTCTATGTATTTCTTTGTATTTTCGTTATAAACCGAAATACAAAGGAAACCATGGCACATGAGTGCTGCGACTTGTGACTTGTGATAGCGATGCAAAAACGGACCCGATAAGATTATAGGTCAGATTCAATATCTTTTGAAGTCCAGCCTTGGTGGATTTTCCACTATTTTTTAGTGTATTCTGTGTATTTCTTTGTGTAAATAGAGAAGAGTGTTTTCTGGGATTTTCACCTGCGCCCGGTCCTTTCCGTTGGAAAACAGGTGGCCACCCTACCTTAGAGCATTTTGCAATGATTGTTTAACGCTCAACAAGGATTTGAACGGATAGTGGCTGGGAGCCAGAGAGCCCGAAAAGGGAGACGAACAGACAAGCATCGATAGGCTTAAAAAGCCATCCCATAACAGAACAAGGGGAAGCAGTTGCTCAGATAGAGAGAGAGCAAGAGAAAGCAGAAGACAGAGAGCAAGAGGGAGAGTCTGTGTACTCTTGTAGACTTGAGGATTTCAAGTAAATCCCTGTTGTTTTGTCACTATTGTGTTGAGACTCGGTTTGAGCTCACACTTGTAATAATATGCTCTTGAAGACATAATATAGAGGTCGACACTGAAAGCTAGACTAGGAGACATAGCCAGGAAGTCTGGTGAACTCCTTGATTATTTGTTGTGTTGATGTGTGTGTTTATTATGTTTTATAACTGTTCATTGTCTATATTATTCGCAATCTTTTCGATCCATTGCACTAAATAATATAGGCATTCCTGCACATGAGTCTGTAATACCTTAATATTGATTTAAGATCTCATTTTCAGATCAAGTGGTATCAGAGCTTAAGGTTTTGTTAAGGTTAGACAAGCTTGTGTTGGATTTTGAATGCTAACTAGATTAAAGCTCAAACTAGGAGAAGGAGAACTTGTTGAGGCTAATCCAGAGATTGGAAGAGTCTATTCTCAGAGGAGAATGGTAGAAGAAGCTCCACTGGGATCAAAATCTCAGTTCATGGACAATTTTATGGCCATGCGAGCCATGGTGGAAGAGATGTATCTAGAGTTTAAGAAGGGTCAGTGAAAGCACTTCAACACCCAAACCAGATAAAGGAGCAGAGGAACCTTTTCTAGTTGCCCCTATAGAAGGAAAAGGAAAATTAGGAATGCCTTCTCCACCATCTCCTCCATCATCACCTTCATCATCCTCATCATCTTCTTTGCATAAAACTAGCCCTGATAAGAAAAAGAAGAAAACTTCTTTGATTAAATTAGATGTGAAGTTTGATTTGCCAATTTATGATGGAGAACTAAATGTAGAGAAGCTAGATAATTGGATAAGACAGATTGATGTATATTGCAGGGTGCAAAACATTGATTTAGAAAGGAGGAAGATTTAGCTGGCTAGCCTTCGACTTGGAGGAATTGCACTAGTATGGTGGGAAGGAAAGACACAAGCTGATCTGCAAAAACATGGTAAAATCATTTCTACCTGGAATGAATTTGTTTCTACTATCAAAAAGCAATTCTATCCTTTAGCTTACATGTAGTAGACAATGACGAGTTGGCAAACTCTTCATCAGTTGAAGGGTCAAAGTGTACATAGTTATACTCAGGAATTCAGAAAGAGAGCTTTAACTCTAGGTATATCCTTGGACTCACCTGAGACTTTATTGAAGTATATAGGTGGCTTGCATGGTTATTTAAAGCATACTATACTCATGTTTAATCCCACTAGCCTAGATGATATATCAGTTCAAGCAACACATCTAGAGGCTAGAGGTAAGAATGTAAACCCAGAGGTTGGGGGATCATCTAAATATTCTGTAAGCAAGAGTAAGGAAAAGAAGAAACTGAAATGGAAGGAGAGGAAAGAAAACACTGTACAGAAGGATAAACCTTCATGCACTCATTGCAAGAAAGAAGGACATGATGAGGCACATTGCTGGCTTTTGCATCCAGAACAGAGACCTAAGAAGTTTGGTGGAAGGAAGAAAAATAATGTTGCAGCTATTCAGCAGGACTTGGGATCAGATTCAGGCAATGAAACAACAGTTATAGCCACAGGTATTAAAGGTAAAGATTATGAAGCATCCACAAGTAATTTTGCACAAACTGTTGATAATAAAAATAATGAGAGAGAAAGAAATGTGCTTTTTTGTATTAGAGTAATTTCCAAGCACAATAAGATTGATACTTTATTTGATAATGGATCGCAAGTAAATTTGATTTTTGAAACAATTGTAAAGAAGTTGGGATTACAAACAAAACCTCATGAGAAGACATATCCATTAGGATGGGTGTGTGATAAAACAAAGCTACAAGTAACGAGACAATGTAAACTTAGGTTTGCTATTGGATCAACATTTGTCGATGAGGTTGAGTTAGATATAGTTCCATTGGATATATGTGGTATTGTTTTGGGAAGTCCATACTTGTATGACAGGAAAGCTATTTTTTCTAGAGCTAAAAATAAGTATCAACTCACTAAAGATGGAATGGAATATATTGTAAGAGCTCATAAACTCAAAGGTAACTATTCTCTCATAAACTTAGGAAAGATGAAAAGAATTGTGAATTCAAGTAAGCAATTTTTACTAATGGTTGTAAAGGAAAAGGATACTGATAAAACCAATGCATTTGAAGGCTGTGATTCTAAACAGAAAGCTGATTTAGTTAAAGTTGTTTTAGAGTATGATGTTCTATTTCAAGAACCTAAAGGCCTGCCACCCAAGCAAGAAATAGTACATGATATTTGTTTGAAGCAAGATGCTCCATTACCTAACATTGGAATGTACAGGTTGTGAGCTTTAGAGAATGCAGAGATAAAGAAGCAGGTACAAGAGTTGCTCGATAAAGGGTTTATACGACCAAGCACATCCCTATGTGCATCTCCAATCGTGCTGGTGAGAAAGAAAGATGGTTCATGGAGAATGTGAATTGATTATACAACACTAAATAAAATAATGATCAAGAATCGTTATCCTGTTCCTCCTATTGATTATTTATTAGATCAATTGAAATAATTAGTTTACTTTTCTAAGTTAGACTTGCAAAGTGGTTATCATCAGGTCAAAGTTGAAGAACAAGATGCATGGAAGATTGCTTTCAAGACAAAGCAAGGACTTTATGAATGGTTGGTTATCCCTTTTGGCTTGACTAATGCTCCTGCTACATTTATGAGAGTTATGAATGATGTACTGAGACCATTGGTTATGAGTTTTGGCTTGACTAATGCTCCTGCTACATTTATGAGAGTTATGAATGATGTACTCAGACCTCTTATTGATGACTTTGTAATTGTTTATTTAGATGACATTCTTGTTTTTAGTAAGACATGGGAAGACCATGTAAAGCATGTAAAGCAGACTTTAGATGTTTTAAAAAGAGAAAATCTTTATGTGAAACTGTCAAAATGTGAATTTGGCAGAACATCTTTAAATTAATTGGGTCATATTGTAGGGGGTGGTGAATTGAAGATAGATCCCTCTAAGGTTGAATTCATTGTGAACTGGCCTAAACCCAAATCTACTACAGAGGTTAGGAGTTTCCTAGGGGCGGCACAATACTAGAGAAAGTTTATTGCTAACTTTTCTTTGATTGCAGCTCCATTACATGCTTTAACATGATTGAAACAGGTTTTTCATTGGGGAGGCAAACAATAGAAAGCCTTCGACACCTAAAAGAGAAAATTAGTCGGCACCAGTACTAGCACTGCCAGATCTTCAACCTCCATTTGAGATTGAGACAAATGCCAGTGACTATGCCATGGGAGTATTGTTGATGCAACACGGAAAACCCATATGCTATCATTCTGAGACATTTACTTCTACAGTAGTTAATTATCCCACATATGATAAAGAATTGTATGCATTAGTAGAAAGTGTGAAAAAGTGGAAACATTACCTAATGGGTAAAGAAACAATCATACATACAGATCATCAACCACTTCAATATTTGCACTCACAAACTAAATTGCAGCAATCAAGACATTATAGGCGGATAGGTTTTATACAACAATTTCATCTTGTCATCAGATATAAGAAGGGCATACAGAATAAGGTTGCAGACATGTTATCAAGACCAATCATAAATGCATCTACTATACTTAAGCATAACTCAATAATGCATGAAAGTTACATTGAACAATATGCTCAAGATGTAGATTTTAAAGATGTATATGCAACTTAAGTCATGGCAAGCAAGTAGAAGAATTGGATTATTATGTAAAGGACCAACTCTTACATCTTTTGGGGAAGTTTTGCATTCCACAAACTGAAAGAGTTAACATAATTCAAGAAGCACATACTTCTCTTATATCAAGTCATTTTGGTGTAAGCGAAATAGTTGCACAATTGCAATGATTTTGTTATTGGCCAAGAATGTATGAGACAGTTTCTAGATATATCAAAGGGTGTACTATGTGTGCTACAAGCAAGCCCAGTAATAAAAAATTAGGCTTGTACACTCCACTTCCAATTCCTTCTCGTCCTTGGGAAAGTGTTTCCATGGACTTTGTTGGGGGATTGCCAAAATGTAGAAAAGGTCATGATTATTTGTATGTTGTTGTGGATAGGTTCAGTAAAATGTGTATTTTGATACTTTGTAACAAGCAGGTTACAGCTGAAAAAACAGCAAAGTTGTTCTTTCAGAATATATGGGTTCATTTTGGTTTACCCACTTCTATTGTATTTGATTGAGATTCTCAATTTATTGGGAAGTTTTGGTCAAATCTATGGGAGTTGATGGACACCAGGTTGAAAAAGAGCATAACATTTCATCCATAAACACATGGTTAGACAGAAGTGGTCAACATGACAATGATCCAATTGCTCAGAGGCTATTGCAACAAGCATCCCAAGATTTGGGATGAGCATTTGTGTTATGTGCAGCATGCTTACAATTGTGCCAAGCACTCTTTTACTCAGAGATCTCCTTTTGAGACTTGTTTTGGTTTTATAACAAAGTCTCCCTTGAATTTTGTCTTTGGTAAAGACATAGCAGTTGATGGACACAATGATGTGGACAAAGAAACCAAGTTCATTGAACAAATCCAAGAAATTCACCAGGTAGTACAGGAACAGCTGGAAAGAAGTCAAGCCAAGTACAAGGCAAGACATGACAAGCACTGCATTGAGCATAGTTTTCAAGTTGGTGATCAAGTCTGGTTGCACATCAGCAAAGACAGAATGCAAGGTGAAGGTAAGAAGCTAAAACCAATAAGGTATGGACCTTTCAAGATACTTGATAAAATTGGTGAAAATGCTTTTCGACTTGATTTGCTAGCTTATATGCAGATCTATTCAATCGTCAATGCAGAAAACTTGAGATTGTATGAACCATCAATGATTGAAGATCCTGAAGAGCAAAGTCAATTGCCTTCTATTGAGGTTGTGTTGCCTGAATATCTGAATGAGTTACAAGAAGACACAATTCTGGACAGGAAGGTGAGAAGTATTTGTCGAGGGGATGCCGAGTACCTGAGGGTAGGGCTCAAAGGTTCAAATCCAAGCAACGCATGATGGATAGAAGTGTTGAGTCTTGAAAATGTCATTCATTTCCATTACACTTTCACTATTATGCCCATTATATCACCTCCATTTCACCTCCATTTCACTACTATGTCACCACATTCATCCCACTTTCATTATCATTGGGCCACCTTTATGTTTCTCCAATCTTTATTATTTCTAAGCCTTTTAAGTGAATTTGTGGTTAAACATTAGAAAATAATGTGCATATGCTTATACCTAACAAATGGGTTGAGATTGTTGACATGTGTAGGTTGAAAGGAGGCTTCTAGAAGACCCTTATGTGGCACCCCAAGGCCAAATTCGAATTTGAGTGGAAAGAATCATGGGATCATGTGGATATGTGTCACATCTCCTAATTGTATTGTAACTCTAAGAAGACATGTGTCTTATCAGTTCCTATTTTGATTAGGACTCTAGAGGTAGAGGGAGAGATTCATGGATTCTCATTAATGAGATGGCTCTCATCTTTTTGTATAAATAGGAGATCTCTCTCCTTCATTAATTAGTCCTTTTTAGTCTTTTAGTCCCTAGTTCTTAAGTTTGTAGTTCTTCCTTGATGGCTTTTCAAAGCTTTGGAGAACTTTTTTGTACTTTGTACTTTTGAAGAAGTTGAATAAAGCTTTGATGTTTTCAACATGGAAGGAGATGTGAAGTAGATGTCATGGAGCACATTAGGATGTAAGGTAGAGTAGATTTCATTTTGTAAATATTGCTTTGTAGAATGTAAGGTAGATTAGATTTTTCATTCATGCAATTTTAATTCATGCAAGTGTGTTCAATTTTGCTTTGATTTCATGACTAGTGGCATGTGTGATCATCTTGTCTATGTTGCTGACCTTTATTTTTCTGTAGTTTTATTTTCATTAGTATCATTTCTTTAACTTGCACTTTACTTTCTGCTCTTAGATATCAAGTTGTTCATCTATTGATGGTTCTTTTTCCATAATCAAATAACTTTATTGGAGCCAAAATATCACTTAGTACAGCTTGGTTTAGTTTGCTTTAAGACTCACATTGCTGACTTGTTCATAACTGTTCCCACATGATAAATCTAGCTGAAAGGTAAAAAGGTTAAGAAAAGGTTAAAGTAGTGTGATTTGTCTCCTTTATGTAGTGTCACTTAGATTTCATATTGCTTAGATTAAGTTTTCATTTTCATTTTAATCAGCAGCAGAGATACTGGGCCGATGTCATTAGTCCTTTATTTGATGTCTTTATTTTCCTTTAAGCATTTGATTTCATAGGTAGTAGGGGGCCCCTGCCTTGTATAGTTGTCATTTTATTTTTATATTTTATTTCACCATGTATATTAGCTGTACATAAATTGCTTTCAAGTTGATTATAGATTAGTGATGCACATAGCCTTTTAATGAACTAATGACATGATAGAATCATCTTGTCCTTTTGCTGAAGCAGCAAGGATACTGGGTCTCATAGTCATTCTCTCATTATTTGATTATTTCATTTTATTTCGATTGAACTAGTTGCATTAAACACTTTAGAAAAGCAACAAGAACAAAACCCCAAAAACAACATAAACTATAAAACAATGAAGTAAGAGAAAGGTTAACTAAGCACATATAGTGCACCACACTTCATCAGTTTACGATATCCGGATTGATAATTTATGTAGAGCAATTTAAGACATTAAATTGACTAGACATTTTGGCGCCATTGCCGGGGAAGTGTAATTAGGAGACCTTATTTCTTACATCTGAAAAAAAAAAGGTTAATAATTCTTGAGTATGCTCTCCTCTTGCACTTTGTGTGATTTAGAGGATCAGAAAAAGGATTGTTAAGTAAAATAAAAATAAAAATTCTTGAGTATGCTCTCCTCCTGCACTTTGTGTGATCTAGAGGATCAGAAAAAGAATTGTTAAGAAAAAAAATAGGAGACAAAATAAACTTCATCACTTCAATTGATTCAAGAAAAAAAAAGAAGAAAAAAAAACAAAAAAAAAAAGAAAGAAGAAAAACAATCTATGGCTATCTCCATTCCTAGTTTTCGGTGTGGCTTCGTGACTCTTCAAATAGTGTGTTCTTTATTGATGTGTCTTTCCTGTGGTTGGATTGGAATTTCTTGTCTCCCACATAGATCTCTGATAAGGGTCAACAGTGTGAAACTACCACCATCAAACAATGGCGTACTGTCTTACTTATGGTATTGATATAATGTTTAACACATCCCTTGTAGTCCTGGTCATGAGATTATTGTAGGAAGCCGACAATGAGGAAGATGATATTTAGCGTCAGATTAATCAAATAATTCATCTTCAGCAAATAAGAGAAGAGGTTTCACTAAAATGTGCTCATAACCATTGCAACAATGGAATAGATAAGCACTTCATTTTCTGCAGTTAAAAACCACTGTCTCTCTATGCTCTAGGTCAGCTCATATAAGTCATCTGTATGCGTCCTATCTAGATACCCTACCCTCTAAGATCATAGAAAATACTGTCTCTTCTTATTGGAATGATGTTCTCTGTCTCAAGGCAATAACTTCTAGCTGCACCGACAAGAGCTAATTGCTGCACTGAAAGGAGCTTCATTCTTTCATTCACGGGCAGACCAGAGCTTCATTCATGTTGACCAGAGGTTCACACACTTAACTGAGTGTCTAATGAGTCTTTCCATGGACTAGACCTAATTCCTGATTGACAAGAACTTAATGCACTGCCTAGCTGCATCTACCTTCTAGCTAATACTTCCAACGGTAACTACGACTAGGTACTATCGGCAATGGAGAAAAGCCAATGACTAGGGACAATGATTGAACCTGTGTAATACACCTGCAAAACAGTAGATCAAGCAAGAAAAACGAATGCAACAATGCAGAACAGTGAGAACAGTTAACTCAGGAAAAACGTAACAGCAGAAAAAATGTCAAACTTCAAACATTCGATTTGACCAAACAGAGATGAATTTAGAAAAAATAAAACATGGGTTTTTTTTCCAGGTGGGTTAGTTAGATAACCCAGAAACCATTTGAAGAAATTTGTGGTGGTCTGGGAGAAATATTCGTTTCTTTGGAGCCTCTTTTTTGCCGCCGCGTGAAAAAATTGAGTTATTAACTGACAATTTGATGTATTCCGCGTGCCTGAAGAAGGGGAATTCAAATTTGATTCTATGCTGCCACCTCTACCACGTTCTCTGCCCATATGCCACCCATTGCAATTCATTTAAAACCGTTAAACAGCAGTTTCAATTGAACACGACTCCCCGTTAAACAACAGTTTCAATTGAACACGACTCTCTGTCGCTGCCACCCATCTGTACATGTTTTGTTACTGTCGGTTAAATTTTGGGAGAAAATCATATTTGAAGAACTCAAGGAAATGAAGGATTCCCTCGCATTTCAGATTACTCGTCCTAAAAGTCCGGATCAGCATACACCACTTGTGTCAATTTCTTTATTTCATTCTGCGTTTATTGTGATTTAGGGGTGAAAATGTATGCTCCACGGCTGTGCTTCAAACCTTGATTACAGTCACCAATACGCCTTGCAATTCGATTATGGCCACTCCACTTGCCTCAAGAATCCCGTAATCAGCTTGTTTTTCCCTTGAATGTCCACACACAGTAAAATTTTCAGCCGGAGTTGAAAGCCGAGAATGGGAAAGCTTGGCAGAGCTGAACCGTGAATTGCATTAGTTAAGTTAATTGTCTTGAGGGGGCACTTACACTGTTTCAAAAGATTAACAGTCAGTAGCATTAATCATGGGAATAGTTTTCCATCTGCCATTGTAGTCTCTAGCAATACATAATTGTGTAAATTCCCATCATTTGCAATTGTGTTCTTGCTACAATAGTCTTTTACTGCAGTGAGTTTTGAAGCAGAAGAAACATTACATTTTACAATCTTCACGTGTATGGACTTTGAGTCAAGCACAACATCCTTCAGGTTCACCACTTTTGCAATCAAAAAGGGTGGTTCATTTGCTATTTCCATGGAAAAGGCTATCATATGGAAGATCAGTTCGTTTACACCTTAACTTTCTTTTGGCTGATGCTATAAACTATTAATGTCACACAGCGTTTCCGCAGCTGAAAACTGTTTCCGCAACTCGCACCAGTTTCTGCAGCTCGCACCCTTTTCCGCAACTGATCTTGGTTTCCGCAGCCAATCCCGAATTCCGCAGCTGTTTTCTTAAATGCTATGTTCCAGGTGTCCTCCGGGTAGAAGAGCCACATAGGCAAGTTTGTGGGATCAAGGACATGGTGTGTGTCCTTCCAGCTCATCCAAACCGGTCATCAAAACCCGTGGTCAACGAGGAGGCAAATACGGTCAAACTGAACTAAAGGCAGAACCGGAAGGGCTTAAGTCTATGAAAGGGTCAAATAGTCATGATAATGGTTATAGACTGTTTTTTTTTTCATCAATAAAACTATTTTGCTCTGCAGACAATAAAAAAAAAAAAAAAAAATTTTTTTTTGATCAAACTGTTTTAGCCACTTTCCGCAGCCAGCCCCACTTTCCGCAGCTGTTTTGTTAAACTCTAGGTTGTAGGTGTCATCAAGCAAAACAAGCCACATGGGTAGCTAGGGGAATGTCAGTACATGGATGGTGTCCTATTCATTTGGTCAAATTTGATGAAAAATACCCCGGTCAAAAGGAAGTCAAATTGTGTGTTATCACTGAGTCGCCACATTGAGTCGCTGCATGTCAAGAAAAAATAATAATTTTGAATCAATGAATTGAACAAGTTATTTTCTCACTTTTCTGAAGGTATTGATTAATTTTGGATTGATGATGAAAAATGAATGGCTAACTTTTTATTCAAGATTTTTAGCTACAGAACTGTGCACATTCCGCAGCTAAAGTCCAATTCCGCAGCTGTTCCCCAATTCCGCAGCCAGAAAAACCTCATTGTTCAAATCAGCCTATCTTTCTCATACAAAATCAGATTTTGATGATTTAAGTACCATTGGAAAGATCTCAACAAGATCTATACAATGAGAAATATATCATTAGAGTTTGAAATGGCAAATAATGAAATAAATTGCTGAAAAAAAGCAACATCAACTTGAGGCACCAATTCCAAAGCAGGTATAAATTCTTTTGATTTTTCCTTTGAGAACTTGTTTCATTAATACAAATTCTTAGTTTTGTGTGTAGATATCATAACTAGAGAGATTGATCACCTCTCTCCTTTGATAATCTTACATTCCATTGCAGAATAAGTATTAGTTTTTTTTGCAGGTTCCAGGAGGAAGGACAAATGACTATAAGAGAATGGTGTCTCTCTAAGAGACCAATTTGTTTCATAAGAGGATGATCAGCAAAAAAGAGGAAATATGCTGATGCAAAATCAGATCCAAACACTTGAAAAACTTTCAGATGCTATTCTCTCCATCACATCCATCCATCACATCCATACTTCATAATAAACCATTCATCTCATTTCACTCCATATTTTCCATTCACATACACTTTCCATCTCTTTTTGTCCATTCATAACCCACAAATAAAAGCAAGAGGCTCATTCATATGCTTATTGCCCATTGCCATTTCTACTCTCCATTGCCATCTTCCATTTTCATCTTCCATTTCTTGTCATTTTCATTCCACAAATAAGCCCTGCTTCAATGCAAATTATTGAGTCCATAGTCCTTTGAGTCTAATTTCTTTGTAAAAACACCTTGAGG
Source organism: Pinus tabuliformis (assembly GCA_031772625.1). Taxonomy (NCBI): domain Eukaryota; kingdom Viridiplantae; phylum Streptophyta; class Pinopsida; order Pinales; family Pinaceae; genus Pinus; species Pinus tabuliformis. Next base: position 114,295,720 of record CM062818.1, on the reverse strand, counting down.
CTTGCATGCCTTAATGGCAAGTCCTCATGCTGACAAACAATGGGAATACATTAATGTCCCTTGTTCGTTAGATCTTCTAGGTGACTCGACATCAGCAAATTCATTCGTACCTCGCAAGATGTGTTTGGGCATCTTGACTCTCATTGTCACCAATGGTGAGAGTTCTCGTGTTGACTAGTGGCATCCATTAATGGCCACTAAGCCAACAATTTCCTACTATGTTCGACATCAGAACATCTTTTCACGTAGTAGGAATTGTGCCAATGAGTTTTGAAGACATGAAGACTATTATTTTCAGCGTTTTGGAGCAGATTCAACAAGTTTTAGTAGAAGCAATAAAAAGTCATCTTATCTCTCTATCCATGACTCCTCTTGTTCAGCCACTTGAAGAAGAATATGATAAGAAATTTTCAGCCACTACACATACAACTCATCCATTCCAAAGGGTAAGTGAAGGTACATCATTTTCTAACTTTTGACCATAGAATTCCATAAAAAGCTAGAATGATAATTGTTGGAAAAACATTTCTCTTCCTCATTTCATAAAATTGCCAATACCATCAGTTGGGGGGGGGAATACATTCATATTCATATCTTGCCATGTCCATATCATATTCAAGAGCTCCCATACTTCCAACATATATTAATTATTACATTGCTATTATGAGCATACAATGGCTTTTGAAAAAGTGCTTAAAGGATAAATTGGATACAAACAAAATCATGGTTGTCACACAAGAACCAACCATCATGCAATCCAATAGAGAAATACTTTGCAAACAATAATCAAAATATCATTATGCAAAGTTCAAAAATCAAAATAGAAGGCAACAATAAAAAAAAAAAAAATTGGTTGTAACACAAGAACCAACCATGTTGCAATTCAAGTGAAACACTTTGCAGAAATATGAAGTTATCAAATGATATCATGCAAAGTTAAGCCAAAGCTCAAGGATCAAAAGAGTTAATGTAATATATATTGCATGAGGACATGCAATAGCTTTAGTTGGGGGGTATGTTGAGTCTTGAAAATGTCATTCATTTCCATTACACTTTCACTATTATGCCCATTATATCACCTCCATTTCACCTCCATTTCACTACTATGTCACCACATTCATCCCACTTTCATTATCATTGGGCCACCTTTATGTTTCTCCAATCTTTATTATTTCTAAGCCTTTTAAGTGAATTTGTGGTTAAACATTAGAAAATAATGTGCATATGCTTATACCTAACAAATGGGTTGAGATTGTTGACATGTGTAGGTTGAAAGGAGGCTTCTAGAAGACCCTTATGTGGCACCCCAAGGCCAAATTCGAATTTGAGTGGAAAGAATCATGGGATCATGTGGATATGTTTCACATCTCCTAATTGTATTGTAACTCTAAGAAGACATGTGTCTTATCAGTTCCTATTTTGATTAGGACTCTAGAGGTAGAGGGAGAGATTCATGGATTCTCATTAATGAGATGGCTCTCATCTTTTTGTATAAATAAGAGATCTCTCTCCTTCATTAATTAGTCCTTTTTAGTCTTTTAGTCCCTAGTTCTTAAGTTTGTAGTTCTTCCTTGATGGCTTTTCAAAGCTTTGGAGAACTTTGTTGTACTTTGTACTTTTGAAGAAGTTGAATAAAGCTTTGATGTTGTCAACATGGAAGGAGATGTGAAGTAGATGTCATGGAGCACATTAGGATGTAAGGTAGAGTAGATTTCATTTTGTAAATATTGCTTTGTAGAATGTAAGGTAGATTAGATTATTCATTCATGCAATTTTAATTCATGCAAGTGTGTTCAATTTTGCTTTGATTTCATGACTAGTGGCATGTGTGATCATCTTGTCTATGTTGCTGACCTTTATTTTTCTGTAGTTTTATTTTCATTAGTATCATTTCTTTAACTTGCACTTTACTTTCTGCTCGTAGATATCAAGTTGTTCATCTATTGATGGTTCTTTTTCCATAATCAAATAACTTTATTGGAGCCAAAATATCACTTAGTACAGCTTGGTTTAGTTTGCTTTAAGACTCACATTGCTGACTTGTTCATAACTGTTCTCACATGATAAATCTAGCTGAAAGGCAAAAAGGTTAAGAAAAGGTTAAAGTAGTGTGATTTGTCTCCTTTATGTAGTGTCACTTAGATTTCATATTGCTTAGATTAAGTTTTCATTTTCATTTTAATCAGCAGCAGAGATACTGGGCCGATGTCATTAGTCCTTTATTTGATGTCTTTATTTTCCTTTAAGCATTTGATTTCATAGGTAGTAGGGGGCCCCTGCCTTGTATAGTTGTCATTTTATTTTTGCATTTTATTTCACCATGTATATTAGCTGTACATAAATTGCTTTCAAGTTGATTGTAGATTAGTGATGCACATAGCCTTTTAATGAACTAATGACGTGATAGAATCATCTTGTCCTTTTGCTGAAGCAACAAGGATACTGGGTCTCATAGTCATTCTCTCATTATTTGATTATTTCATTTTATTTCGATTGAACTAGTTGCATTAAACACTTTAGAAAAGCAACAAGAACAAAACCCCAAAAAAAACATAAACTATAAAACAACGAAGTAAGAGAAAGGTTAACTAAGCACATATAGTGCACCACACTTCATCAGTTTACGATACCCGGATTGATAATTTATGTAGAGAAATTTAAGACATTAAATTGACTAGACAAGAAGTTAAACAAGTGAGGGAGCTATATCCTCACTTGATCAATGCCTAAAAAGCCAACTTTTGGTAGTCCAAAAGCTTTTAAGAGGGAAGGCGTGATCCAAAATGGATCCAAAAACCTCTAAGTCTTCATGTATATTAACTATCGGAAACACTATCGCAAGGGAAAATAGTGAAAGAATGGTGGAAAAAAGAGCTATCAGAGGTTCAAATGCCACTGCACAAGAGCCGTTGGATCAGATCAATTGACAATCCAGATTGAATTAGAATATCGCAATCGAGAGAGGCCAACGGAGTATATCAAAGGCGGCCTTATGGAAATTGTGATAGCGATCAACGTGATTTAATGAGGACTGTTGATCAAGCACGTAGAACAATGGTCTACACCAACTCATAATATCGCATCACTATAACACAAAGGAGAACTTATCGAGGGTTTGAGGCTTAAGTGATATGCGATTGCAATTTATCGCATCGCAATATAGCATCACAACAACACAAGGGTTGATGCTAATGGACCGCAGGTCATGCGATATGCCGATGTGATGGGCTGATAACAATGCGCCGATAGCCGATAAGGCCGATTAGAGCGATCGACGATTGGAGATCGGGGAAGTGAAGCAACATGCGATAAAGCCAGACCTGAAAGGAATTATACACGCGGCTTGATATAATTTGTGTCCCAATAAAATGTTTTGTCAGGTTTTTCAATGTATTTCTTTGTATTTCCGTTATAAACCGAAATACAAAGGAAACCATGGCATATGGGTGCTGCGACTTGCGACTTGCAATAGTGATGCAACAACGGACCCGATAGGATTATAGGTCGGATTCAATATCTTTTGAAGTTAGCCTTAGTGGATTTTCCACTATTTTTCAGTGTATTCTGCGTATTTCTCTTTGTAAACAAAGAAGAGTGCTTTTTTGGATTTTCACTCGCGCCCGATCCTTTCCATTGGAAAACAGGTGGCCACCCTACCTTAGAGAGTTTCACAATAATTGTTTAATGCTCAACAAGGATTTGAACGGATAGTGGCCGGGAGCCAGAGAGCCCGAAAAGGGAGACGAACAGACAAGCGCCGATAGGCTTAAAAAGCCATCCCATAACAGAACAAGGGGGAAGCAGTTGCTCAGACAGAGAGAGAGCAAGAGAAAGCAGAAGACAGAGAGCAAGAGGGAGAGTCTGTGTACTCTTCTAGACTTGAGGATTTCAAGTAAATCCCTGTTGTTTTGTCATTGTTGTGTTGAGACTCAGTTTGAGCTCACACTTGTAATAATTTGCTCTTGAAGACATAATATAGAGGTTGACATTGAAAGCTGGACCAGGAGACGTAGCCAAGAATTCTGGTGAACTCCTTGATTATTTGTTGTGTTGATGTGTGTGTTTATTATGTTTTATAACTGTTCATTGTCTATATTATTCGCAATATTTTTGATCCATTGCACTAAATAATATAGGCATTCCTACACATGAGTCTGTAATACCTTAATATTGCTTTAAGATCTCATTTCAGATCAAGTGGTATCAAAGCTTAAGGCTTTGTTAAGGTTAGACAAGCTTGTGATGGATTTTGAATGATGACTAGATCAAAGCTTAGACTAGGAGAAGGAGAACTTTTTGAGGCTAATCCAGAGATTGGAAGAGTCTATTCTTAGAGGAGAATGACAGAAGAAGCTCCACTGGGATCAGAATCTCAGTTCATGGACAACTTTATGGCCATGTGAGCCATGGTGGAAGAGATGTATCTGGAGTTTAAGAAGGGTTGAGGTGAAAGCACTTCAACACCCAAACCAGACAAAGGAGCTGAGGAAACGTTTCTAGTTGCCCCTCCAGAAGGCAAAGGAAAAGGGGAAATTCTTTCTCCACCATCTCCTCCATCATCACCTTCATCATCCTCATCATCTTCTTCACATAAAACTAGCCCTGATAAGAAAAAGAAGAAAACGTCTTTGATTAAATTAGATGTGAAGTTTGATTTGCCAATTTATGATGGAAAACTAAATGCAGAGAAGCTAGATAATTAGATAAGATGGATTGATGCATATTGTAGGGTGCAGAACATTGATTCAGAAAGGAGGAAGATTCATCTGGCTAGCCTTTGACTTGGAGGAACTGCACTAGTATGGTGGGAAGGCAACACACAAGCTGATCTGTAAAAACATGGTAAAATCATTTCTACCTGAAATGAATTTGTTTCTACTATCAAAAAGCAATTCTATCCTTTAGCTTACATGCAGGAGGCAATGATGAGTTGGAAAACTCTTCGTCAATTGAAGGGTCAAAGTGTACAAAGTTATACTCAGGAATTCAGAAAGAGAGCTTTAATTCTAGATATATCCTTGCATTCACCTAAGACTTTATTGAAGTATATAGGTGATCTTCATGGTTATTTAAAGCATACTATACTCATGTTTAATCCCACTAGCCTAGATGATGTATCAGTTCAAGCAACACATCTAGAGGCTAGAGGTAAGAATGTAAACCTAGAGGTTGGGGGATAATCTAAATATTCTGTAAGCAAGAGTAAGGAAATGAAGAAACTGAAATGGAAGGAGAAGAAAGAAAACACTGTACAGAAGGATAAACCTTCATGCATTCATTGAAATAAAGAACGACACGATGAGGCACACTGTTGGCTTTTGCATCCAAAACGGAGACCTAAGAAGTTTGGTGGAAGGAAGAAAAAGAATTATGTCGCTATTCAGCAGGACTTGGGATCAGATTCACGCGATGAAACAACAGTTACAACCACAAGTATTAAAGGTAAAGATTCTGAAGCATCCACAAGTAATTCTGTACAATCGATTGATAATGAAAATAACGAGAGAAAAAGAAATGAGCTTTTCCGTATTAGAATAATTTCCAAGCACAATAATATAGATACTTTGTTTGATAGTGGATCACAAGTAAATTTGATTTCTGAAACAATTGTAAAGAAGTTGGGATTACAAACAAAACCTCATGAGAAGCCATATCCATTAAGATAGGTGTGTGATAAAACAAAGCTATAAGTCATGAGACAATGTAAGCTTAGGTTTACTATTGGATCAACATTTGTAGATGAGGTTGAGTTAGATATAGTTCCATTGGATATATGTGGCATTGTTTTGGGAAGTCCATACTTGTATGATAGGAAAGCTATTTCCTATAGAGAAGAAAATAAGTATCAACTCACTAAAGATGGAATGGAATATATTGTAAGAGCTGATAAACTCAAAGGTAACTATTCTCTCATAAACTTAGGACATATGAAAAGAATTGTGAATTCAAGTAAGCAATTTTTACTAATGGTTGTAAAGGAAAAGGATACTGATAAAACCAATGCATTTGAAGGTTGTGATTCTAAAAGGAAATCTGATTTAGTTAAAGTTGTTTCAGAGTATGATGTTATATTTCAAGAACCTAAAGGCCTGCCATCCAAGCGAGAAATAGTACATGATATTTGTTTGCAGCAAGATGCTCCATTACCTAACATTGGAATGTACATGATATTTGTTTGCAGCAAGATGCTCCATTACCTAACATTGGAATGCTCCATTGGTTGCGAGCTTTAGAGAATGCAGAGATAAAGAAGCAGGTACAAGAGTTGCTCGATAAAGAGTTTATACGACCAAGCACATCCCCATGTGGATCTCCAATCGTTCTGGTGAGAAAGAAAGATGGTTCATGGAGAATGTGCATTGATATAGAGCACTAAATAAAATAACGATCAAGAATCGTTATCCTCTTCCTCCTATTGATGATTTATTAGATCAATTGAAAGAAGCAGTTTACTTTTCTAAGTTAGACTTGTGAAGTGGTTATCATCAGGCCAGAGTTGTAGAAAAGGATGCATGGAAGACTGCTTTCAAGACAAAGCAAGGACTTTATGAATGGCTGGTTATGCCTTTTGGCTTGAGTAATGCTCTTGCTACATTTATGAGAGTTATGAATGTACTCAGACCTTTTATTGATGACTTTGTAATTTTTTATTTAGATGACATCCTTGTTTTTACTAAGACATGGGAAGACCATGTAAAGCATGTAAAGTAGACTTTAGATGTTTTAAAAAGAGAAAATCTCTATGTGAAACCGTCAAAATGTGAATTTGGCAAAACATCTTTAAATTAATTGGGTCATATTGTAGGGGGTGGTGAATTGAAGATAGATCCCTCTAACGTTGAAGTCATTGTGAACTGTCCTAAACCCAAATTTGCTACAGAGGTTAGGAGTTTCCTAGGTGAAGCAGAATACTGGAGAAAGTTTATTGCTAACTTTTCTTTGATTGCAGCTCCAATACATGCTTTAACAGGATTGAAACAGGTGTTTCAGTGGGGAGGCAAACAACAGAAAGCCTTCGACACCTTAAAAGAGAAATTAATACAACACCAGTACTAACACTGCTAGATCTTTAACATCCATTTGAGATTGAGACAGATGCCAGTGACTATGCCATGGGAGCAGTGTTGATGCAACATGGAAAACCCATATGCTATCATTATAAGACATTTACTTTTGCAGTAGTTAATTATCCCACATATGATAAAGAATTGTATGCATTAGTACAAAGTGTGACAAAGTGGAAACATTACCTAATGGGAAAAGAAACAATCATACATACAGATCAACAACCACTTCAATATTTGTAGTCACAAACTAAATTGCAGCAATAAGGAAATTATAGGTGGATGGGTTTTCTACAGCAATTTCATCTTGTCATCAGATATAAGAAGGGCATACACAATAAGGTTGCAGACATGTTATCAAGACCAATCATAAATGCATCTACTATACTTAAGCATAACTCAATAATGCATGAAAGTTAAATTGAACAATATGCTCAAGATGTAGAGTTTAAAGATGTATATGCAACTTTAAGTCATGGAAAGCAAGTAGAAGAATTGGATTATTATGTAAAGGACCAACTCTTATATCATTTGAGGAAGTTATGCATTCCACAAACTAAAAGAGTTAACATAATTCGAGAAGCACATACTTCTCTTATATCAGATCATTTTGGTGTAAGTAAAACAGTTGCACTATTGCAAAGGTTCTGTTATTTGCCAAGAATGCATGAGAGAGTTTCTAGATATATCAAAGGTTGTACTATGTGTGCTACAAGCAAGCCCAATAATAGAAAATTAGGCTTGGACACTCCACTTCCAATTCCTTCTCGTCCTTGGGAAAGTGTTTCCATGGACTTTGTTGAGGGATTGCCAAAATCTAGAAAAGGTCATGATTATTTGTATGTTGTTGTGGATAGGTTTAGTAAAATGTGTATTTTAATACCTTGTAACAAGCAGGTTTCAGCTGGACAAACACTAAAGTTGTTCTTTCAGAATATATGGGTTCATTTTGTTTTACCCACTTCTAATGTATCTGATCAATATTCTCTATTTATTGGGAAGTTTTGGTCAAATCTATGGGAGTTGATGGACACCAAGTTGAAGAAGAGCACAACATTTCATCCTCAGACAGATGGTCAGATAAAAGTGGTCAACAAGATAGTGATCCAGTTGCTCAGAGGCTATTGTAGCAAGCATCCCAAGCTTTGGGATGAGCATTTGTGTTATGTGCAGCATGCTTACAATTGTGCCAAGCACTCTTCTACTCAGAGATCTCCTTTTGAGACTTGTTTTGGTTTTATACCAAAGTCTCCCTTCGATTTTGTCTTTGGTAAAGACATAGCAGTTTATGGACACAGTGATGTGGACAAAGCAACCAAGTTCATTGAACAAATCCAAGAAATTCACCAAGGTGTACAGGATTAGCTAGAAAGAAGTCAAGCCAACTACAAGGCAAGACATGACAAGCATTGAGTTGAGCATAGTTTTCAAGTTGGTGATCAAGTTTGGCTATACATCAACAAAGACAGAGTGCAAGGTGAAGGTACGAAGCTAAAACCAATAAGGTATGGACCTTTCAAGATACTTGATAAAATTGGTGAAAATGATTTTCACCTTGATTTGCCAGCTTATATGCAGATCTATTCAATCGTTAATGTAGAAAAATTGAGATTGTATGAACCATCAATGATTGAAGATCCTGAAGAGCAAAGTCAGTTGCCTTTTATTGAGGATGTGTTTCTTGAATATCTCAATGAGTTACAAGAAGACACAGTTCTGGACAAGAAGGTGAGAACTATGCATCAAGGGGATGTTGAGTACCTGAGAGTAGGGCTCAAAGGTTCATATCCAAGCAAAGCACGATGGATAGAAGTTAAAAAAGTGAGGGAGCTATATCCTCACTTGATCGATGCCTAAAAATCCAACTTTTGGTGGTCCAAAAGCTTTTTAGTGGGAATGGGTGATCCAAAATGGATCCTAAAACCTCTAAGTCTTCATGTATATTAACTATCGAAAACACTATCGCAAGGGAAAATAGTGAAAGAATGGTGGAAAACAGAGCTATCATAGGTTCAAATGCCATTGCACCAGAGATGTTGGATCAGACAGATCAACAGTCCAGATGGAATCGAGATATCGCAATCAGGAGAGGCCAACATAGTATATCGGAGGTGATCTTATGGATATTGCGATAGCGATCAGCCCGATTTAACGAGGACCATTGATCGAGCACACAGATCAACGATCCAGATCAACTTGCAATATCACATCGCTATAACACAAAGGAGAACTTACCAAGGGCTTGAGGCTTAAGTGATATGCGATTTCGATTTATTGCATCACAATATCGCGTTGCAACAACACAAGGGGTGATGCCAATGGACCGTGGGTCATGCGATATGCCGATGCGATGGGCCGATAGCGATGTGGCGATAGCCGATAAGGCCGATCGGAGCGATCAACGATCGGAGATCGGGGAAGTGAAGCAACATGCGATAAAGTCAGACCCGGAAGGAATTATAGACGTGGCTTGATATAATTTGAGTTCCAATAAAAAAATTTTGTCGGGTTTTTCAATGTATTCTACGTATTTCTTTGTATTTCCGTTATAAACCAAAATACAAAGGAAACTGTGGCATATGGGCACTGTGACTTGCGACTTGTGATAGGGATGTAACAATAGACCTAGTAGGATTATAGGTTGGATTCAATATCTTTTGACGTCTGGCCTTGGCGGATTTTCCACTATTTTCAGTGTATTCTATGTATTTCTCTGTGTAAATAGAGAAGGTTGTTTTCTGGGATTTTCACCCACGCCCGGTCCTTTCCATTAGAAAGCAGGTGTCCACCCTACCTTAGAGCGTTTTGCAATAATTGTTTAACACTCAACAAGGATTTGAGCGGACAATGACTGAGAGCCAGAGAGTCCGAAAAGGGAGACGAACAGACAAGCGTCGATAGGCTTAAAAAGCCATCCCATAACAGAACAAGGGGGAAGCAGTTGCTCAAATAGAGAGAGCAAGAGAAAGAAGAAGACAGAGAGCAAGAGGGAGAGCCTGTGTACTCTTGTAGACTTGAGGATTTCAAGTAAATCCTTGTTGTTTTGTCATTGTTGTCTTGAGAATCTGTTTGAGCTCACACTTGTAATAATCTGCTCTTGAATACATAATATATAGGTCGACACTGAAAGTTGGACTAGGAGACGTTGCCAGGAAGTCTGGTGAACTCCTTGATTATTTTTTGTGTTGATGTGTGTGTTTATTATGTTTTATAACTGTTGTTTGTCTATATTATTCATAATCTTTTCAGTCCGTTGCACTAAATAATATAGGCATTCTTGCACATGAGTCTGTAATACCTTAATATTGATTTAAGATCTCATTTTCAGATTAGTGGGACATGCTTCTCTTCCTAATACAACATGGAAGGCTCATATAGTGTTAGATTTCCCACCACTACTAAGTAAATGCACATGTATGCAGGCAAGCTAAGTCTATAGGCATTATCTCCCACCTTTTCTATTATCTCAAAAGGAACATATCACAGAGACCTAATATTCTTACCATGACCTTCTAGTCATTCCTTGTTCAATTGTGACCATATTATATCTTCCTCTCTAAATGAAATCTCTATTTTGTGTTGATCATGCCTGGCCTTCTTCAATGTCTCCAGCATTTGCAAACAGTTTTCCTAATCCTCTCAACAAATTTGTGAGCCCTCAATGCATTTCCTATGAGATCCTTCCTCACTCCTTGTTTTCCATATACAACATCCAAAGGAGAAGGTGCAAAATATGAAAAACAAATTTCAATTGGGGACCTGACACTAGAAGTGTTGTTCATTGTGTTATAAGAGTGTTGTACATAGAGAATATCTTCATCCTAGGTCTTTGAATGCTTTTGATTGTGACCCCTCAAAAGAGGCACCAAGTCTTGTTGACTACTTCTATTTTCCCATATGTCTATGTATGGAATGTTGTAAAACTATTTAACAAAGTTTCCATTGTCTCCCACAACATAGTCCAAAATGCATTGAGAAACTTGGTGTCCATATCTAAAATGATGCTCCTTGGTATCTAAAAGTGCACCTAGAACCTGTTAGTTTTTGTAGCATTGGATGGTGTTCTAGTATCAAAACTTGTGGAGAGGCTAAAACACATGAGTTTTACAAAACCCATAAATCGTTATGGAAATTCCACCTAGAGATGGATAAATTCAATTAATTGACCATAATTAAAAATTTCCTAAGTGTAACTTAGGAAAAATGGTTGATTAATAGTAATTAATTGAGAAAGGTGAGAATTATCTTGAAACTCACATGGATAAACTTGGAGATGATCTCATCCATCGATTCAGTTTTAATCTTGGCCATTGGAGTCCCAACTAGAGATTATAAGAAGAGGTCGATGGGTAGATGAAGAACATACTGGTGCATATACTAAGTTGGTTAAGAAGTTTGAATTCCCGATAGTAGGAGTGACTCAATAGAGGAGATCAAGCCAGTGGGTGAGTAGCAGGTGGCAGAGGGGAAACACAGAGATTTCTAGAGGAGTTTCCAGTTCCGAAGAGTCAGAAAGAGGAGGTAGAAATTATTCTCCAGGAAGCAACCTAGGGACTGCATAGTTTCTTTAGTAGAACAGTTTGATTTGGTTGAAGGGAAGGTAATTTTCAGTACCAGAGGTCGAGAAGATTTTCCAGAGTGTCGGAGAGATAGTTTCCCAGTTAGCAGCAGGAAGGACGACTTGATTTTTAGGTGTTCTAAGCTGAGTGTGTAGCAGACTACACAGGGGTGACATAGAGTCTGCATAGAGAAATTTAGATGACTAGCTATTTAGAGGCAGTTAGGTGCCAAGATTTCTTGGAGAGAGGGTAAAATCCATTAGTATATTTTTCCCAGTATTTCTCTCAGATAGAACTGCTAGTTTGGCGACATTTTATTGTATTTAAAAATTTTGTTGCTACATAATAATAACAACCCTCACTATTGTACCAATTTTCCCACATTGGGTTTTTCTAGGGATATTTTTCCAAAAATAACAGTGTCATAATTGTTTTTGTGTGTGCTAGAATTTCTTAATTTCCAACATTTTTATTTTCGCAGTGTTTATTTTTATTTGTGTAGAAATTACAATGTGATAATTCATTATTAATTAGAAAATTAATAAATTGAATAAATTCTTGATGATGGATCCTTGTTGGGATTCGAAACGTTGACAAAATATGGTTATTACTGTGGATTATCTAAAGCATAACTCAACAGAAATGAACCACAGATGTCTAAAATCTAGAAACTAAATAATGAGTTAGGGGAATTAATTTCAGTTGTTTCATTTTAAGGAATTTTCACATGGTTTCAAAACATATTTGATGGATGGGAAACTCAGAGGCAGAGAGAGAAAATTTTTGCTGACGGAGCGATAGGATGAAATTTTATAGGGATGCATAGTGCCTAGTCAGGAAGTACAAATTTTTGGACAAGGGTTTGATTTTCAGTTGCAGGGTGGTAGAAAATTTGATTTGTTTAGAAAAGTGATTGAGCATTGGTGAGTCCAAATGGCACCAGCACAATGTCATAATGTCCATATCTAGTTATGAAAGGTGTCTTATGAATGTATTCGTCCTTAACTTGTACCTGATAGTATCCATATCTCAATTCTATCTTTGAAAGCATTGAATATCCTCTCAGCTAACCAAACAAGTCATTAATCCTTGGCAAAGGATACCTTTTCTTCACCATGGATTTATTTAACTAAATGTAATCAACGCATACTCTCATTGTGCCATATTTTTTCTTCACAAATAATTCTAGAGCTCCCTAGGGCGATATGTTAAGTCTAATTTATCCCCTGTCCAACATTTCATTTAATTGTAATTTTATTTCCATCAACTCCAGTGTGCTCACATCATATATAGTTTTTGACACTGGTGTTGATCCCATAAAAAATTCAATTGAAAAATCAATTTCTCTTCTTGGTGGAAATACTAGGATTTCCTCAAGATACACATCAATGAAATGTTTTAAAGTTGAGTACTCGTAAATCACATCTCTATTAATCCCTAATTCACTAGTTAGTTGGTCAATGTATAATTCACATAATTTTCGACTGCATCTCTTCATTTGTAACACTAATACTTGTTGAATAGTAATGGTATTCTTTACTCCCTACAATTTTACCCTTTCCCCTTCACCACTGTGACAGTCTATTGATTTATTATAATATTTGATTTTAGTGTTTTGGCTTGCCAGCCAATCCATGTTGACTAACACTTCATGTGAACCCAATGGTAATAGGTTAAAGTTTATAGATGTGGGCATGACATTTCTCACTACTGGGAATTACTTCACCACACCTTTAACTTGCCTCTTAGTTCTTGTGGCAAGATGAAGTAACCACGACCTTCCGTGTGCTTTCTTTTGCAATGCACACTTCCATGGAACTTGTGGGATTACATAACTTAAATTAGAACCTGGGTCTATCGAATTGAAATAGGTTGACTATTAACAATACCTTCCATCCCTATCATTGAGGCTTGATGATCGACCTACAAATTTTCTAACACGACATAAACTCATGGCACATTCTAAGCCACATCCTTCATTGTATCTACTTGTTGCACATCGTATAGCCTTGGACCACTCTGTTGTCATTATGGACAATCTATCTTCCTGTGGTTTTCTCCACAAGTCTAACACTTGAAAGTTTCTTTGTTGCACCCTTGATTGTCCTCTCCTATAGGTATAGAGAATCGACCTCTTTCAACAGTAATGGATTTATTCTAGGGTTCTCCCTTGGCATGAGTGGTACAATTCATATTCCTTACTCTTGATTGAGTTCCTAAAACTCTCTGCCCTTTTCCTTTGATGATGGGATTCCCCTTTGCCTTCCCGTTAGTTCAAAACATAACCTTATGCTTGGATTGTTAATAGAAATACCTCATCTTCCGAATGGTGTCCTCCATGGTTTTCATCTCATCAAATTCTATTGTGTCCCTAAATTCGTATGGAAAACCATTGAGATACCTCTATATATTTACTTTCTCATCCTTGATGTAATGCTCATAATTCAGTAGCTCTAAGAATCTATTGGTGTATTCATTAGCTATCAATTGAACCAATTTGTGCTCATAAAATTCCTTGACCTTGTTGTTATAGTACCTTTCAGATATATACTCCCTCGGAAATATCTTTCATATATCCTCTCATACAACTCCTCTTTAATGTTCTTCATATTCCTTAGGTATTCCCACCAGATATCAACTTTACCTCTCAATATCAAAATGACTACTCTCGCCTTCATATTCTCATAGTAATCATGCACTCTAAAATACGTATCCATTCCCAATAACCATGCTTCCAATTACGAAGCCTTCTTCACCTCTCCATCAAAATTAGGAAGCTTTTCCTTCTTAAATTATTTTGGCATCAATTCATTCTCTTTCCTCTTTTGTTGGAATTGCCTCTTAGTTGCAACACTAGATAGTTGATCCTAATTGCTCATTCTCCTCTCTAGAGTACTAGTGGAGTTCCACCTCTCATTGTATCTTCACTTATCTATCTATGTAGTTTCTTAATGTTTGCCCAAAGAACAGATTGGGGGGGGGCTGAATCAGAGTGAGAAACAATTTAATAATTTCACAACTTTTCTTAATCACACAACCATATGGAAATGAACCATAAGCATTATATCATAGACTATAACAATGCATCATCATATCAGCAACATATCAAGAAGCTATCAACAACACAAGAGGCCATCACATCACAAAAAGACAAATTTTTAGGTGGAAAACCATATGGGCAAAAAACACCATTCTTCTTCTTTTTTATCTTGAATTCATTTACATCAATTTCTAGGCTCCGACCTATTAAAGGCAACTACCGCCAAAAATGCAAGCTGCCACTTGCGATAGGGTACAACCTGATTGAGGCACCAATGTTGAAAGATGCAAGCAACTTCTCAATGTAGGCTACAACCTAACTGAGGCTCCAACTTTGAGAATGAGAAGGCTCCAACCTGATTGAGGCTTCAACCTCAATGATGAGGGGACTCTAACCTACTATAGGATCCAACCTTATTGAGGCTCCAATCTTAGTGGAGGCACCAACTTCCTTCTTCAAATTCCTTGTGGAACTCTATTTCATCTCATTTTCAAATTGGATACACTATCATAATGTATTATTAAGTCATAAGGCATATCATAATCTACAATATTCTATCATCATCATAATATGTACCATCATCTCAACCTGCACAAATTGTCACTACAACATACAAGCACTGTCATATCACAATTACCATCACTGCTACCCGCAAACATTGTCACTAAAAAAAAGTCATTTTGATCACTATTTTTGGCTATCATTCTGTTATCCATACTCTACTTCAACCAATTATTCAATATGGTCATTCAAACCCCTTCTTCGAAGTTATTTACTTAATGTATCCAAAACACTTGCAACATGCTCATAAACCTTCAAAATTAACATAAGATATTTAGCCATCAAATAAGAGTCAAAATAGCATCAAACCCCTCTAGTTACATTCATATCTAAACACTGATCCTCCAACTTCTTTTGGAACTCAATTTGGACAAATAATGAATCTAGAAACTCAAATTAACAACATGCAACTATATAATTATTCTACAAAAAGAATTTTTTTGGGTGCCCTTAAATAGTCTTGCTAGATTTTGGTGTCAGACACCAAATACTTCAAACTATTTTATAATATGGAAATATATATAAAAATAAAAAATAACCCAACTTGTTCACTGCTAAGGGTCGAACATGTGACCACCCTTACATAGTGTTCATGCCTTACCAATTCCACTTTATAGTGTGACTTTCAATACAGTGTGGCACCAATTTATTTACAATGATAACACTGCATTAGAAAACCCCACATCAATCCTCCATGGCTCAACAATATTTGTGGCTCATCACAACATGGTTTATGGAATCCATTGTGGCTTGTCTATTCAGATCGAACCTTAGGGACACAAAAATTATATGAATGGTTGTAGGGCCATTGTGGCCTGCATAAAATTTTCATTAACAAAAATATATGAACAATGGTAGGGCCACATGACCTAGCTAATCGGATCAGCTACCATTAAAAAAATATATGAACAGTGGTAAGGCCCCATGGCCTAACTGCTCAAATTAGACTTTAGTTAACCCAAAGTGAACCAAGCTTTGTAGCTGGGAACTGGATCGATGAACCATCACCCACGTGTAATTAGAATCATAACTAGAACAAAAAAGTCATGAACTTCCTTGTTCTTCTTCGTTGGTCTAATTTCTATGTGTGTTTAATTATATCTTACAATCATATTGTCACACTAGTCAAGCCATATATCTATATATATATATATATATATATATATATATATATATATATATATATATATATATATATATCTAGAGATATAGTTTGCAATCAGTTTCGGAGATGGTCATGCCGACTAGGGGCTCTGTTGAGTGGGGCACAAAACTTGGAGTTAACTGACCATGTGACCTTCGTGACATTTCCATATGACCAATACTTTAAGTTGACCATTATATATTTTGGTTTGGCCCACAACCTACCATGTGACCACCCCATGTGACCTAGGGGCCACTGGTCCTAATGATGCCAACATGATTTCATCATGCCACATGGAAAGTTGGCAACTTGAGAGTGTGCCAAGTGTCCCCTCTTTTCAATCTTTTTACCAAGCCAAGTGTGCCAAATAACCATGCCATGTGGCAGCCCTTGGTGGCAACATGTCATCCTAACGTCAATGTGTTAATGTGTATATTTGATTGTGCTAATGAGCCACATGTCACTCGTCAATAGGTCTATGTCATCATCAAATAAGACGTTACCATGTGTCATCATTCAATTGGTCATATAGTGCCATTTAAACTTCACACATATTCATTGTCATCTGAATGTTGAACTATTAGGATTGTCATTGATTAGCCTAAGATATGTATGCTGAGAGATGCAGGCCATTCAATGACATTAACTAGTGTATAATTCTACGCGCACATGGCCATTAATCTTCTCTCTCAATGGTGGGTCCACTCCGAACATGCACACTTATTAACTTGTATAATATTTGGGTCTTTTCCCTAAAGTTTTAATCCTTCAATTATTATTGAAACTTCAATTTTCCATAACTTCTCATCCAGGAGGGGTTTTTTAGAGCAGGATATACCATTGAGAAGGTACCAACAATACCTACTCAACATTATATTTGTAGGGTCTTTAGACCATCATAAATACATCAAAAACTCAAATAAATTCAAGCACCTTTAACTTCTCTTGGTGAGAACCTATAAGATATCTAACTATCATATTACTTCATAAAGAGCCTTTCGACTTCTTTGGTCATAATAGATGGTACTGTTGCTACCCTATACATCCCATTTGATATAAATGACATCATGTTATCATAAATGGCAACAATAAGTGTAATACTTAGATCTATTTCCTTCTATACCATTAGTCCTCAATTCATACTTTCCAAGTCCTTATGGACATTACCTGTACTTATGCATTCCTAGGTAACTAGCACCTAGATCATGTTGATCTTGTTTTTACAAATCTAACAAGATCTATAGTATTACTCCATTTATTTTTTCTTGCTTCTCCTTAACTCTGAAAATCTTCTCATTGTCAGCCTTACAACTTCTCAATCCATCCCCTAAACTTCTAAGGGTGTCCAACCAATTAGGGGAGTCTTCTTCTCTCCTCTTTCTCACTAACTCTTATACATCACCATGATGATACATATCAATGTTGTATTGCACCATTCTACTTCTCATTCCTTTACCTTCTTGAGATTTTTTGGTGTCTTCTTATATGCTATTACACACACATAGTTGTTAGCCAAACCAAAAATAAGAATAACATATTTAGCCATCAACTTGGCTTATTTGTAATAAGCATGTTGATGTAAGGCTATCTGAAACACCAATTTTCAAGTTAGTGTGCCAGTTAGAAAAAAAAAATAGATCAACAATATATCCTTCCTAGTATCTATCAATTCAAACTTTTGTTATCAACACATGTAGGCATACAACACACAATCTACAATAAGCGCATCTTTTCACACATCAAACAATCATCCTTTATATAACATAGAGTGTGGTATTCCACCATATAATGGAAATCAATCTCATTTTCCAAGGGTCCAATATTGAATTCTTTCTCTTTATCACACTACTTTGTAAAAGAATTTTAAACATTTATCCTCCTAGGCCCATTTGGTTTGATTGTTGAAAATGGACACTCTGATACCACCCTATAGTGGTCCCTCCCACCTCCTTAGATTTCTTGGGTTGATGGGAGCTGTTTCTTTCAACTAACCTAACCTCGATGGTCTCATTATGGAGATGGGATTACAAAATTTCCTTCCTTCCCAAAGTTAGCATAATTTACCTTGGGTGACACCACAACGTTCAACTTGTCGAGAGCTTACCAATGATACAAATTTTACCTCAATTCACCTCCTAGATCAAAATTTACACTCTTTTAAATATTAACCAATTAACTCTTGCCACATTGTCACATTTTTCCATGTGGAATCCAAGTGTAGCCTAACTGGCCTTGCCATGTAGTTCATGATTCCTACATGGACACAATAACACATTTGTGGTGCTTTCCATGTAAGTCTAACTCACAGGTCCCACTGGGCCCGATCTCTTTGTGAAAATCCACAATTCCCTTTATATTTTACCACAAGGGATATTTGGGTATGCATATAGTTTTCACTCGAAAAGTGTCCTAAACCCTCAAATCCTTGGATATAATCGAATGACCACATCTCCTCGACCATATCTATACCTGGTGCACATCCGGGGCTCTGCGTGTTCGTGCCTTGTCCTCACCCCTGGATGTCTTGTATTCCTAGACACATCCACCACTTAACTAGAAATCTAGCCTCACACCAAATTTTTTCCTCATGGGCTCCACTCCCTTTGATTTTTTATTTTTTTATTTTGATTTTGATTTCTGTAACACAAAGGAACCCAACAACCCACCTGACACGTAGCTACAAGTAAACCTATGGGGGGATACAATATTTTCTCCTCCCTGTAGTCTAGGTCACAACAAGGGGGATTTGAACTTGGGTCTTTTGAGTTTCAACAATTTCACATTTCTCATATTAGCCAATTGAGATGGCTGTCAGGACCACTCCCTTCATATTTCATATAAACTCTGACTTCCAATAATTTTGGCTTCTGTCTTCAGGCACCCAAATTTGCCCCACCCCAAAGTTAACCCTTTTTACTTTCTCTCTGCTCAAGTTATCTAAACTAATCCAAATATGGTACTTCGAAGAAAGTGCACAAGCACAATTGATTAGATGTTTGAAACCCCAAACATATATGCTAGACTTAAACAAGTTTAGGCTGGATACAAATTTTGCGAAGGTTTGATCTAGCCCCAAATACAAGTTGATTCCCACAGCATTTTAGACTTGGAAACTATAGGTTCTTTTACCATACCTTCCCTAGATCTTAGTGTTTCTTATAATGCTAACATCTATAGAATAAATATTTTATTCAAACAAAATCATTCTAGAGACAAACTAAACCATAACATAATTTATGAAGTTATAGTCATGCCTACCAATAGGCACTAAAACCAACCAAACTAGAGCTACCAATGCCCTATAAAATCTCATACAACAACACCCAACTAAACTAAATAATGGATTCCACACAGATTACTAGATTTGTTGATAGTTCTTACATTATACCATTCACAATCCTTTACCAAGAAGGATAATCAATAGTCCGTAAGCACAAAGATCCATGATGTACATAGCATATCGAACCATGAAGTTCACACATAGTGTAGCAATTAGCTAATCATGTCAATAATCAGACATACACATATAAATAACTCTGCAGTTCAGGAATATATCAAAAAACATAGGCTTTGAAAGCCCTTCAACCATGAAGACACTCATATCAATATTTTATTATAAAAAGCTAGGAATATCACATTCCTCCATTCCTAATGTCGTTACATTCATTGTTATAATACATAGCATCATCATTCATCATTCATAGTGCAATAGGTATACAAGTGAATATACTTATCTGATTAACTTAAATGACTAGAAATTGAGGGAGGGACGTCAACTCTCCACCAAACCATCAGACAACTACATTGCAATATTTCTTGCAATTAAGCACCCTGAGTTGGATTTAGAGTATGAGGAGTTAAGTTCTCAAGTGATATTCACACCAATCTAGTTAATCAAATCACATGGGAACCCACAACACACAACATCTACACCTAAAAACTAGGAGTACAAAGCACATAGTGTCTCCACCCACTAAAAACTTCAGGGACCTAGAGCACACAATGTTCCTCCTGCAAGACCTTGCAGTAGTCCAAAGCACATAGTGTCTTTGCTAGTCAAACACTACACAGATATAGAGCCCACAATGTCTTCACCTGATTCACACTACACGAATACAAAGCCCATAATGCCTCCACTTGCTCACCCATAGGAATCCAAAGTGCACCATGCCTCCACTTGTTAGTTTTCATGGGGATCTAGAGTCCACCCTAAGGGTCTCCACCTATGAGCACACCATAAGAAATGTTAGAGTACATAGTGTCTCAACCTACTAAGTAGGAATCCAGAGTCCACCGTGACTCCACTTTCTCAACACCACAATATTCTCTTTACACCATGATCCTTAGTGTGCTTCCAAGGCTACACATACACTACGTCTCCTTTTCCTTTCCAGTAGAGAGTCCTCTCACTCTAATGTCTCAATGTAATTCCACACTTTCGATAGTGTTCCACTCTTTGTATGATATCTTGTGTACCTTTCATAATAACACTCATTGGATATGTGTGTCTATAAGCATATTTATCTGTATACCACTGCCAATGCCTTCTCCCTTGTGTGTTGAATTCCACAACATGTCCCACGAGTCAGGGATTGTATGGGGCTTTTGTCCTTCACTCTAGATTTCCCCATACTTTTATTCAATGTTTGCACTAGAAATGTCATTAATTCACCAGGGAGATAGGTGGTAAAATAAATAAAGTGACTTGAGTTTATAAGCAACTCATCCTCTTCAGACCCCTGAATTTGTGTCCACTCCTCCAACCCATTCAATGTTTACATTTTCACATTATTTTCATGAATTACAATTCATAGTGACATTTACAAGAGGGTTAACAAAAAGGGTCGTCACATTATAAACATTTTCATAGTCTCTTATAGAAGTGAATTTTTATGAACTTCAACCTATGCTAGGAGTTCAAGAAGTTGTCATTAAGGGGGGAGGGCTAGGCTTTGATGCCTCGTTCCTTCACATATTATGTCACCTTTGAAATCCTTCAATCATATCCCAAGTTTTTCTTAAAGGAGGATGTTAGGATATTTAGATACTTAGGAATTAGTTAATCTCAATTTGGTCAAATGCGTCTTTAAGTAAAAGTGTGTTTCTTTAGTATGCATTAATTGCATTGTAATCTAACAATCACGATATGTTCTATACATCAAGTGATTTGACGACTCATATTCTCCTTGATACTAATTACCATTAATATATGTTTTAACAATTGATTGGTCCATGGTCTCTTTTTAAAGATCATGGAGGGTCATTATCGATGACCCATTGTGAGAAACTCTCTTATGTACAAATTTTCTTTTGCATTAATAAAATTGTCTCAAATGGCCACATTGGAAAAAATAATTGTCACTCCCATTGAATACTCAATACCATGTGCTTAATTGTGAGAAACTCTATTATGTACAATTTTTTTTGCATTAATAAAATTTCCTCAAGTGGCCACATTAGTTGGGGTCATAGAGTATTTGACTCTTAGATGGTTTTAATTTTGTAATAACACTAGTGTTATGATCTTTAATTTGGTTGTGTGAGTGGTTTTTGAAGGTGTTTTCCCTATCTGGAACACCATTTTTTCCTGAACAACTATAACAATGGTTATCCATTAGTAATTGAAAGATGTTATCCTAGAAAAAAAACAAACAAGCATTTTGAGAACTAGGTACTAATATTATGAAAAGCAGTTCAAAGCCACCCTATACCTTGCAAATGCTATAATCAATCCAAGATTAAATATACTGCAATTTCATAGGACAAGGTTAACCAAACAACCAATAGGAGAAAAGGCACATGTAACAAGAACCATTTTGTGATGCAAAAAAACTTGACAAGACTACTACCATATTCAATCATGACTACAACATGAAGTGGAAAAAAACAATAAACAATCAAGCAAGAATCACCCATTCAAACAACAAAATACAATGTGATTCAAAACCAAGAGAACATAGTCCATGTTAACACCCAGGTTGTTCCCTATGACTCCCAAGGGAATACGGCCGGGGTAACCACTAACCAATCTTTGGATCACAGTTCCTAGCCAAACTGTAATCAGAGAGGGCTCTCTCTTTATGATTTGTCTCTGTTTTGATGGTGTTTTAGGCTAGCTATTATGCTCAGGTTTTGGTTTATGTTTTGGTTGAAGGACTTCTTTCAGGGCTTAAGATGTAGTGTTCAGAGAGTAGTGTAACATTGGGCAATGGAGTCTAGAGGTGTGAAATGCTTTAAAATGCTGGAGCGATGATGTTTAGACTGCAGGGCCTATTGTGTATTTCAAACAAACAAATTTAAAATTAAGTGGTGAGGCATGGTCAGCCAACAGAAAGCAATTAAGAATTCTCTATTAAGCTGGTGATGTGAAAGTGAAACATGTTGCACAGGAGCAAACTTGAATTCCTGAAACAAAGGTCACTGTGAAAGATATATTCTGAAAGTGCAGCAATTAAGAATTACACTTATCAAGATTATAGCTGAAGAAAAACATTCATTAACAACACATATTGAACTCAGGGTATTGCATGAATAAGTCCTGAAGGTTATTCTTTTTCTTTGTTGTCAAACACTTAGAAATTAGAAACATATATGGATTTTAATAGATCGAAAATACATAACAAAGAGAGTTACAGAAACTTATTGTATTGTGAAATACACAGGAATCCAGCAGTTTTCAACAGACACCAGAACACATTCAACACTTCAGAAATCCGAGAAATTCCATCACTTTCTTTATTAAACTCTGAAAGGATTACAACATAAGAACTTCTTCAGGAGAAATCAACAACAACCCTCCAAGCTTGTGCGAGGGGCGAATATATACAAACAGTATTACAAAATATCTCAGGCGTTGAGTCATCTAAGAAATGAAATATCTTCACCAACTTTTCAAGATATTTAGATAAGAAAGTTATTACATCATTCAATACAAAGTAAATGCATCTTTATGTTTGTCAGAAGATATTTTGGCCTTTGGAAGCCACTGAGTCGGTTGGAGTGATCTGCATTAATACTGAGAAATGCGCTTTTGGAGCTGCTCTGCTGTAGCTTCTCGGCCTGGACACCTGTAGCTTCCTACTTTGCTTCGTTGGCCGAAATTTCTGCTGAGTTGGCTCAGCTTTAATCTTTAATGCATGCTGATTCTTTTTAAACTGTCCTGCGTATGACAGTTTTGCATTTTTGATGATCAAAATTTGTTGAATGGCATCCTGTTTATAAAATCGTCTGTATGGCCTTGGTCCACCATTCTAGTGTAGGTAGTTGATGCCTGAGAATTGCATCCATAGTCTCCTCTGCCTCTGTATACTTATAAAAATTGGGAGGCGCCTCAAACAGGTGTTTGATTTCATTCATTATAAAAAATAAATTTTCTACTCTGTTGTAGAGAGTCTGTCCTGTGGCTGGCCCTGTTTCCTCTGAGGTGCTGGGCTTCTCATTGATCTGACTTGTGGCAAATGTGTTAACCCTTTTGGCATACTGGTCATGTGTGAACAATCTCCCTGCGCTGTTCAGTAAGCTAGGGAGCCCTCTGTTTTCTAACACCTGAAACTTCTCCATAAACCTGTTCACCTCAGTCTGCATGTCCTGGGTTCTTCTTTCCAATGTCTGCACTAAGTTTCTCAGTGTGAGAACCCTCTTGATTAACTGAATGTGCTCAGTTCTGTTTGAAATTCCCATGGCATCCAACTGAGTGCTTGTCCTATTGTTAAGCACATTGATCATCCTGGTGGCTATCTCAGGCATGTTGCTTAGAGCAGCTCTTGATCTCTGAATTTCAGTCTGTGCTTTTGGAATGAGGTCCAACTGCTCATGGATTGTTTCAATATATTGCCATTGCTCATTTATAGATTGGCCAATGTTAGCCCACAACACTATTTTAAGCTCAGCCACAACTTTATCTAATTTGAGCTCATTTTCTAGCTCTTTGATCCTGTCTTTAAGGGCTTTTATCTCCCTGCCCTTTTCTGCCACAGACTGCTTGGATTTATCATATCTTTCATTGACCTTGGCTAGTTTCTCCTTGGCCTCATTCAATTCTGTCATTTGTGCTTCCAAGGCCTGGATCTCATTCCTCAGCTTTTGCATGTCCAGGCTTGGGGCCTGCTCTGCTGTTAGTGGTGCTGCTGAGGTGGATGTTGCTGCTTGTTCTGTCTGTTGAGGAGGAGGAACAGTAGGTGGAGCAGTTTCCTCAAGATTTATCACTTCAGGAGGAGGCTGGGAGGTCTGACCTTCTTCTCTTTGCTTCAAAGCTGCCTGTAATGCTGCCTGTGCAGCCTCTGATTCTCCCAGCTTTTCTTATGTCTGGATTAACTGCTTATATAGAGACACCAGCAAGGTTGAGGCCTCTTGATCATGCCTCTGCTGGGAAACCTCATCTGTTTGAGGGTGGATTGTGGCTGGCATTTTGATCTTTTTCTTCAAAGCAGCCATGTCTGCATCCCTTAACTTCAATATCTCCTGGATGCCCTTGATATCTTTGGGATCATGCCCAATCTCAATAAATATATCTTCTAAGGACCTAATTCTGTTGTCCTTAGCCTGTGATGATGCCCTTTCCAACTCAAGTTGGGCAGCGGTATTATTAAGGCTATTTTCCAGCCTATAATTGTCCAATGTTTTGTCAGCCAAGGAGGCATAGACCATCTCACCTGTTTGCTTATGCAACTCAATTTTATCCATTGGGTGGATGTCTTTGGCAAGGACCTCAAGATTGGTCCTTATATAATCTGCATGAGACTAGGGCTGTGCTACAGCTGGCAAAAGATGACTCATGATCATTTTGCCTTCACTAACATCAAAAGCAGACATCAGTCTTTGCTGGTTAGTGGGAGCCATCTTCAGCAAATGATTATAGAGCTGTATTTTTATGGGCTCATTTCTTTTCTTTATGTCTATGAACTGCTATTTGATGCTCAGTTCACCCTCCCTCTACTGGCTAGAGGAGCTGACTTCTCCTCCCACAGTTCTGTTCTGTTCCTCTTGGAAGGAACTTGCAGATGCTTCCCTGCTAGGTGGGCCCATGCCCAGAGACTGCCCTGTTGGCATTTCCTCATCAGAGAAAGGGTTCAATCTCTGTCTTTTCTCACCATGACTTTCTGATGTGGTCAAGGGAGTCTCTCTTTCCCTTTTTCTGCTAGTATCCTCCTTTTGTGGAGTTTGGAGGATTGATGCATCAACTGATGTCTCTTGCCTAGGAGGCACCATATTTTGTGCCTGATGTTCTGTGGAAATTGGGGCCTCAACTGCCCCTTCTTGCTATGGGGGCTGCTCTTTATTATGCTGCCCTTCTTCTTGCTGCAATTCCTGTTGTTGTTGTTGTTGTACCTGTTGCTGCTGTTGCTGCACCTTCTCATGCGGTGGTTGTTCAGTATCCATCTCTTTTTCCTTGCCCTTGCTAGATATATATTCAGTGGCTTTGGGTGCTTGCTGATTTACAGTCGAGGAGGATGCAACTACTCCCACTTGTGTGCTTGGCAGTGAAAACACCTGTGAACAAAGTTCAAGGTCAGCCATCTTTTTAAGATTCCTCACCGCTCTTTGATTCAGCTCTTCTTGTGTAACCGGTTCTTCTAGGGTTCCTCTCCTCCATTTTTCTTGGTTTGCATGTTTTTCAATGTGAGGGATCTTTACATGATCATAGCCAGAGAGCCTATATCTGAGCCTTCTCAAAGTGATGAAGTGGTTGGGGTCATAAGGTTTCCAGAGGAAACTGGTTTGAAGGCCAAGGGACTCAAGCATCCTGTCTGCTTCTCTCCAACCTTACTCCCTTTGGTTATAGACAAAGTGGCCAAGTTGGTTCCTGACTTTCAACTGTGCTTTCTTGCCTTTGCCTGAAAAGTGAAGCACATCAACATTGCCAAACTGCCTGAAGTATTCTAGGGCAAATAGCCTCATAGGCACATATCTGGGTAGTCTGTAGGGAGGCAGTTCACACCCATACATCCTGATGACGGTGTGGTGCTGGTAAAAGTACCAGTCCCCAATGCTGTATGATTTGGATAACTGCAGGATCCTTTGCATTTCATCTGTGAGCCTCGGAGGAGGTGAGCCCATCATCATTGACATAGCTGGGTGGATGAACTGATCTATGAACTCACAATAAGTATAAGGAGTTTCAAATCTACAGTGGAAAACAGATGACCAATAGACCACTGATCTTGGATTGCCTTGGGCATCCACTCTTTTGATTGGGAAAGAGAATTTCTGATGTTGATGATATAAGATCAAGTGGTAAATGTAGGAGGTATACCTGAACACTCTTTCTCTTGCCAGGTTCATTAGTTGCTCATGTATTTTGTCTGCTATATAGGTGGCATAGTCATAGCAGATAAGAGACTTGCCAGGAGCAAACATGAGCATGATTACCAGCACAGTTTGATCAACAAACTCAATGGAGTTGTAGCCCAAAATGGGACTAATCATGTCTGCCAGATCTCTGCCCAGTTGGTTGAGGTATACTTGATTGATAGGAGGATACTTCACAGAGTCAGAGCCAATGTATAGCTGGTTTAGTTTGGTGACCTGAGCATCTGTCATTCTGGCTCCTTGATTTATTAGGTCTACAAGTGATAGAGGGACCAGTTTCTTCTCAGTCCTGAAGCAGAGCATATCCTTGATAGCTTCTGGGGTGACATAAAACACAGCTGATCCTGAAGGGTCAATAACTGCCCTCTGAGTGGGGTCATAGTTTTCAGCACACAGATGGATCAAATCAGGGAATTGGTTAACTTGAGGGAGCTTAAAAATAGGGAGGAATGAGTCCCATATGCCCAGCACATCTGTTCCAGCCTCATGCTTGGCCTTCAATTCATTGAGCAGGTGGATGTGGAACTTAGTACCCATCAGCATTTCCTCTGAAATCTAATAGTCCATGTCTGCCAGAGACTGCCATTCCAATTGTCTCTGAGGGGCATTTAATGGAGCAACGTTCAATGCTGTTGGAGCTACTGGTGGATCCATGATTTCACCTAAGATTATGGATGGAGTTGCTATGCAGAGCAACACAAAGAGTTTTCTTCAACGAAAAATGTGAATTGTAAGGCACAGAGGGTGAGTGAAACAACTGCAGCAATTGAAATATTGTTTAAGGTGCGAATAAGACCAATGTGTGGTCTCAATCTGTCTTTTTTAACAGGTAGGTGCAGTTTCAGTAAGTTGTTTCGCGATTGCGCGAACAAAGTGCAGTTTTTTGTGAAAATATGGGCAAACAAGGCTCAGCTAGTGTTTTTCGAGCTCACAGTTGTAAATGGGGGCTAGGCACCAAGATTTCGCCGGTGAATTTTGCGAGTTTTTTGTCGTTTAAGCTCTTTTGAGGGAATTCACAGA
Source organism: Pinus tabuliformis (assembly GCA_031772625.1). NCBI lineage: Eukaryota > Viridiplantae > Streptophyta > Pinopsida > Pinales > Pinaceae > Pinus > Pinus tabuliformis. Next base: position 114,268,024 of record CM062818.1, on the reverse strand, counting down.
CAAAGTAGGCATATGAAGAATTTATAATGGAGAATACCTGGTAAAGAGCGAGCAATGGTCACAGATGACTGTGGAAATAGCGCGCTGGACGTCTCCGAGTTGATTTCAGCAAAGGTGGTATAATTTGGACGTAAAATCATGCAGAGAAAGCAACAGCTCTTGCGGCAAAAAGTATGAAAAAACGCGAAAATTGGCCTAAATATGGATTTTTGGCATATTGGCGCATTTTTTGGATGACGTCATCAGGTGGGGTCAAGGTCGGATGACGTCAGCATGACGTCATCGGGTGAGGTGGCAGGCTCTGATTGGTCCACAGGGATGATGAAGTGGCAAGACAGATCAGCATGGGGGCGGACGCAGGGGCTGACGCGACGGCAGGGTGGCACTGATGTGGGTATGACGTGGTGGTGACGTTGGCTGGGCAGATCGACCGAAAACCGGGAGTGGTTAGCGGTTTCTCATCGCACTGCTTATGATACGGAAGAGGGATTTGTCAGGCGTACCTCCGATAAACTGTGGGGATGACGCGTGGCGGAGGCCTGACGTCACCTTCTGACAGATATCGGAAGGTATCTATCGGACGTCGAGGCCGGTCCGATATGGATTGAGGCCGTCCGATCAAAAGCGCTCGATGGGACGGTTGACGGGTCGCTGAGTTGATCGGATGATACGGACGGGGATGAGGATTAAAATAATATATTTTTGGGGCGTGCGCTCAGTGGAAAATTTTGGAATATAGTGTTTGTAACGTTTTCCAATGAAAAATAATGCGGCCCCGACACTTTGGATAATTGGCAAAAATGGGTTTTGATATTATTTTGCAATTTAGAGCGGGTATGGGTAAAATGGGTCTTTTTATAAGGTTTTCTTGGTAAATGAAGGTTTTAAAGGGCAAAATGAATTCAGAAGAAGGGGGGGGTTAGGTTTAGGTTTATCAAAGTGACAAGATGTCATTTTGATCCCTGACAGAAGGTATATGGCTATAATGCCAAGGGGAGGGATATTTATACAATGTTTGGGGTTTATACACCATGGTATTATAATACTAGGGAAAGGGTAATATAGGGGAGTTATATAATAGAGTTAGGGTTAATATGGATGAAAGGAGTGGATGAGGGGAGATAACACTAAGCTTTTTTTAAAATAACTTAGCTTAAGGAGTATATTAAAATGAAAAGAGTTTTAGACAAGAAATGTGGCTTCTAATAGGACTAAGAACCACCATAGAACCATGAATTGTTTCATGAATCACAACTGATGAGGGGATATTAGTAATGAATGGGAAAGGGAATAAGTGGGAAGTTAGACATGTTTCTTTGCTTGCTGCAACCTGATAGAGAAGAAGACTTCTCCATCCATTGACTTTGCTTTGTGAAATAGGTTAGCATACCTTCAATTGTAAGGAATGATACTTCTGCAACCCCAACTGCCTACCCATCTACTTGCCTAGCATTTTTTGTTTCTTCTTGGAGGGTGCACTTAGGCTTGTAGACCCTTATTTGCCTTTTCTTTTCTTTGGCTTTTTCTTTTGTTTTTCTATCTACTTCTACCCTTATTTCTTCCAAGGTCCCAGATTAAGCTGTTGGGAGCCTTTCTTCTCTATCTAAACTACTTGTCTGCCAAGATTAAACAGTTTGGACAGACTTCTTTCTCTATTCTATAACCGAAAATTCAAAACATGGCATGATCCAGATTAGGCTGTTGGACCATCCATCAAAATTCGAGTCCACATCAAGCTATAAGCACAGATTATATTCTCTTGGAAATATGTGATCTTTGCATCATCAAAGCAGAGCATATTTGGACCTTTTCAATGCCAATCATGAAATATGAAACCTATTGGTATAGGTAGCTAACAGTGGCTCCACATGGGGATGGTTTTTCATTTGAAAGACCAAGAACAGCAGGTCAGATTGCCTTGCCCCTTGACTGCTCTTTCCAATCTTGAAGTTTGCTGCTTTGAAATGCCAAAATTGTGTGCTTCTCTTCTTGGTAGACCTCTGATTCTATTTACCTTTTGCTGGCAGTTTAAGAAAACTTTGAGAAATTGCATTTTTACATGTTGACAGAAAATAATATATACATCTGGATATGTACAAGGGAAAACTCAGGCTGCACTTATGGGTGATATTCAAAATAGTGCTTCAGCATCCTGCCATTCACAGGACCTTCATCCAAATCAGTTTCATTAAGACCTTTAAGGAAATAAGTGTTGTTTCCTTGTACAGCTTGGACATCAAATGGTCCTCTCCAAAGGGAATCAAATTTTCCATGTTTTCCCTTATCCTCTCTTCTTGAATCCCACTTGAGGACTTTGTCACCAATGTTGAAATCTTCTGCCTTAGTTCTCCTATCAAAGGCCTTCTTTAATTTTTCTTGTAGAACTTGAACTCTGCTGAAAACTTGGTCTCTAGTTTGCTGTAAACATATGATTTGATTGATTCTTCTTTGCATATCATTTGGTTCAGCTTGGCTTTCTTGAAGAAGTTTCATAACAGGTACCCCTAGTGATGAGGGAAATTTGGCTTCCAATCCATAAACCAACTCATATGGGCTGGTTCCAATTGATCTCTTGGTTGTTAGTCTATCTGCCCATAGAGCATTCACAAGCTTCTTATGCCAATTCTTTTTGTTCTCTTCTAGCACTTTCTTTATGATGTTTACCAGACTTTTATTTGATGACTCAGCAAGGCCATTTCCTTGGGGATAGTATGCAGTAGAATGGCCTAAGGTAATGTGAAATTTGTGGCAGAAATTCACCATTTTCTTGGATCTGAAAGCAGCAGCATTGTCTGTTATTATTTTATCAGGACAGCCAAATCTAGCCAATATGTTGTTCTCCAAGAACTGAATGATAGTGGAATCATTTGCTTGTCTGCATGGAACAGCTTCAATCCACTTGGTGAAGTAGTCTGTGGCTGTTAAGATCCATCTATGTTGGCCTGAAGATGATGGATGAATTTCCCCAATGAAATCCAAGCCCCATTGTTGAAAAGGTCTCTCTGTTGCAATAGGCCTCAAGGGAAGTGGCAGCAACTGTCTCTTTCCCTCAAACACTTGACATTTATGACATGAGGTGGTGAATTTCTTGACATTAGAGAACATGGTGGGCCAGTAGTAACCAGCCCTTAGTATTTTATCCACAGTGGACTTCCAGTACAAGTGTCCACCACAGTCACCTGCATGAAATTCCTTTATGATATTGTCAGTTTCATTCTCAATTAGGCAGTTTAGCAATATTCCTTCATGGTTTTTCCACAATAAATTTCCATCCATAACACAGAATTTAGAAGCTTTCATTTTTAAGAACCTACATTTAGTTCTGGACAATCCTGGGGGAGCACACAGGTTTTGCAATACATAACATATATCAGAGTACCAAGGGGATTGTTCAAAGGCTACATTGATCTTTGGAGTCGCCAGCTTCGGTTCACTGTCCAGCTGGTTGATGTCTAAGGCTTGGAAATTTGCTTCTGTCATTAGTTTGGCCAAACCTTGCCCGTTTATTAGTTTTGTAGGTTTTATTTCAATATCAAATTCCAAGATGTTTGCAATCCACTTTCCCATTCTGCCCTCTAAATTTTCTTGGGTGAGAATGTCTTTGACAATAGGACTTGGTACATAAGCTATAACATGTGAATAAAGGATGTAAATCCTAAAGTCCTTAATGGCCTTAACCAAAGCATAAGCCTGCTTTTCCATGATTTGATATTTTAAGGGTGCATCCCTAAGAGCTCTGCTAAAGAAAGCAATTGGCTTCTCATTTCCTTGGTCATCTTTCTGTAACAAAACAGCAGCAATAGTATGCTGGGAGGCAAAAGAGAAAATGATAAATTCTCTGTCAAACTGAGGATTGGTCAACACTGGGGTTTGGGTAAGGGCCAGTTTTATACCTTCAAAGGCTTGATTGGCTTCAACAGTCCATTTGACTTTTGAATCTTTCTTTAGCATGTTATTTAATAATCTGATTAGTTCTGCTAAGTTTGGGATAAACCTTCTCAAGAAATTGATTTTTCCCAAGAATCCTTGCAACTCTTTGATATTTCTTGGGTGGGGCATTTGTAAGATAGCCTGTATCCTATCTGGGTCAATTCTAATGCTATCTTTAGAAATGATGTGGCCCAATAGCTTACCTTCCTCTAAACCAAACAGGGATTTCTTGGGATTCAAGGAAATTCCATATTTTCTGCATTTTAGGAAGATCTGTCTCAAATGTTTTATATGTTCTTGGTCTGATTTTGAGAAAGGTGTAAGGTCATCTAAGTAAATGACTAAAAAGTCATGAATCTCCTTGGCAAAAGCAATATCCATTGCTCTTTGAAATGTTGCCCCTGCATTTTTCAATCCAAAAGGCATCTTTACATATTTGAAAGTTCCCCATGGGGTTGTGAATGTTGTTTTGTCTTGATCATCAGGGTGCACCAGGATTTGATTGAAGCCTGAAAATCCATCCAGTAATGAGATCCTTGAGGCCCCTACCACTCTTTGGAGAATGTGATCCATCTTGGGTAAGGGATAGTTGTCTTTGAGGGATACTTGGTTCAAATTTCTTAGGTCCACACACAGCCTTATTTCACCCGTTTTCTTTCTTGTAGGGACTAAGTTGGATATCCATTCAGAGAATCTGATTGGTGCTATGATGCCTGCCTTGAACATTTTCTGTACCTCTTGTTCCATTGCTGGGAGGAGCATTGGATTGATTCTCCTCAGTTTTTGTTTAAAGGGTTTTTGATCAGGCTTGAGAGGGATAGTATGCTGGATAACAGAGGTATCATAGGATTTTAGGTCCTCATAACTCCATGCAAAGACATCCTGGAACTCTTTAAAGAGGTCAATGTATTTAGGCTTTTGATCAGGAGGTAAAGATGCAGACAATTTAATTGTTTTGGGTTTGTCAATTGTACCAATGTTGCATTCTTCAATGGCTGCATTTAAGGGCTGCATTTTTGGTTTTCTGGGAATATCATTTGAATCAAAGATGTCCTCTAGTGGAGTTAGGCCTGTTGGTAGAAAATTGTCTTTCAACTCTATGATGTCAGTTTCAGCATTGGCCACTTCTTCACAACTGATTGGTTGAATTTGTTGAATGTTTTCCTTGCTGAAAATAGTTGGATTTAGCATTTGTTTTGCTGTTCTAGGTGATATTGGGTGAGTAATCTGTTGAAACTGTATTTGTGATGGACTTGCTCTTTCAAGTATTTGTGATTGACTTGCTGTATCAGTGTCAATATTTATTCCTGCAAATTCTTGTTGCAGAGTTAAAAAATGGTTTATTTGCTTGTCATTCTCAAATACTTGCCAATCATTAACATTGTTTGGAATGGAGGGTTTGTGTTTTACCTCAGCTGTAAAACAATGATGGGGCTCAAAAGGCAGCTTGCAGGTACTTGCAAATGTGGCTAAACTATGAGCATGCAGATTGTGGGTTCTAGGAATTTTAGTGATTTGGAATTCAGAGAAAAAGTTTAGTACCTCAGCAACAGCAGACCTATAAGTCCTTAGTCTTTTGTCATTGGTGACAAAATTTCCCTTCACTTGTTGGATAACTAAATCTGAATCACCCATGATTGAAACCCTGGCAGCTTGTAAGAACTTTACTAACTTGAGGCCTAGTAAAAGAGCTTCATATTCTGCCATATTATTAGTACATCTGAAGTTTAATCTATAGGCTCTGCCTTCTGCATGACTATTTTCTTTATTGTGTACCCAAACTCCAGCTCCTGCCCCTAACTTGTTGACTGAGCCATCAAATTCAAGGAACCATAGAATATCCTGTTGGGAAGGAGATTTAATGATCTGTTCATGGGCTGGCAATGTAAGTAGAAGTTTTGGTTTTTCATCTGGCTTGTCTTCTAGGACAGTTTCATCATTTGATTGGGTAGGCTTGATATTTAGAACAACAGCAGTGTCTAGCATTTGATTGACTGTTGTTTCATGGGTGGTAATTCTTTCATTAGAGTCTTCCTCCTGTATGAGTATTTTGGTTTCAACATCATTTTTTGAGAGAATTGTGCTGTTATTGAAGAGAATGTATGAGTCTATGTCTGAATGGACAGCATATATGGGAAAGTTTTGAGGCTTTTCTTCACTGCTGACCATGTATTTCATGAGTGTTTCTCTGTATAGTCTTTTTGGTTGCCCAAAAACAGAGATGGTGGCGTATGACATGTCTAATTGTAGGGAGCCTTGGAGTTTAGCTCCCCATGATCTTGATAACAGCATCCCATACTTAGGTGGGATATCAGCAACTACCACATCCATTAGGATTGTTTTGTTTGGGTATTGAACCAGAGACACACATAAATCTTTTATGAGACCCAGACATTTGACTTGGCTGGAGTAAAAGGAAAACAGGTCCTTGTATGGTCTTGTTATATCTAGATTCAATCTCTCCATGACTGCTTTTGGCATGAGATTGTGAGAGGCACCTGAGTCAAACATTGCATTATGTAATATTTTATCATGAATATGTAAGCTGACATAGAAAGGTAACACCCCTGTGACTACCGTTTTTCCATCCACTTCTGGGCCGAACAGTAATTCTGGGGTGTCATCCAGCACATTGACATCATCTTTGTTGCTAGTGAGTTGAAGGGACTTCTTGATCTGTAGTTTATAGATGTCATGCTTGGCTAGTTCTGAGAGAGGAATTGCTATCTTTAGTTTGCCAATTTCAGTTTCTAGGTCAAAGGGTTTTTCAGATTGGGTCTTAGGGTTATGGATAACAGTCCTTTCCTTGTTCATTAAATCTTCTTCTTGATTTTTATCTTGACTTTGGGACTTGTCTCTTTTACTCATCTCTTAGGGAGTAACATTTAAATTAGGTTGAGAGGGTGAAGTGGCCATAGGCTGTTGTTTTAAGGACAGCGGTTCAATGATCTCTTCAATAATCACTTCTTCTGCAGGTGAATTTGTTTTGTCATTAGGCTCTGCGACTATGACTCTTTTAGGCTGCTAATTATCCTTTATCTTTTCAGGCTAATTTACGTTCACAGTTCTGCTCCTTAGCTTGTATTGTTTATGGACTTCATAGACAGCAGTGTCATAGCCTTGTTTAAAGTCAAAGGATTCACCTGATTTAGTTTGGAACAGTTTGATTTCATCATCCTCATGATCTTCTTGTGTTAAGAAAACTTGACTTTCACCATCTAGACCCATTAAATTAATCTCAGGATCTTCATTGGGCTCTGTTGATGTGGAAGTTTCTGCATAATTTTCTTGGAAAGGGGGTCTTATGTCTTGGTCAGCACTGGCCTTGCCAACGTTTGGGTTTTGAGTTCTCCTAAAATTTGGATTCCTAGGAGGGTTGTTTTGTGGTGCTTCCCATGATGATTTTCTCTCAACCGATTCCACTCTATCACCCAATCATTTCATTCCAGTGAGTATTGCATCGAGCTTTTGATCAAAAGCAGAGGGTTCCTCTTTGAAAACGGTCCTCTTTTCCAACCTTGCTCTATTTCTTTTGGCAATTAGGTTGGCTTCCACTGTAACAGCAACCCTTTGGGCCTCTGCAAGGGATTGAGGATCTCTTTCCTTCAACTGATAGGCCATGTCAGGGTCAAAACCATCAGGGAATTTGTACAAAGCTAAATCAGGAGGGGGTCTTAAATTTTGTGGGATTGCGTTATATACATTGTTAAATCTTGCACAGTACTCCAAAACAATCTCTTGGGGACCTCTTTTGATAGTGTCATATTCACCAAGTATGTGCAGAGGATCCTTCTTCTTCTCCCATCTGCTAGTAAAGGCTTGATAAAGCTCATCAGGAGTAGTGATGGAATTTGCATTCAGGGATCTAAACCAAGTTCTTACATCCCCAGTTAGGCTTTGAACAAACATCCTCATTCTCACACTGTCATCATCTATTTCATAGGTCTCAAAATGGTCTTGCATCCTTTTGGCATGCTGGACAGCTGTCAGAGGGCCATTGGAGTCAAAATATGAGATTTTGGTTTGGTAATCTTGGGGTAGAGCTGCAGCATTAGCTGGTATCTGCAAGGGTGCATATCTGTTAGCCATATTTACAGGGTTTAGAGGATTAACAGGGGCAGCTGGGATAATAGGAACAGTGGGTACCACAGGGGTAATAGGTAAGGGTGAACCTAGAGTGTTGGTCAAGGGGATATGTGCAGTGGATGAAGATGTGAGAGGAGGACTTTGAGATGTGGATGGTGAACTAGGGGAACTAGGGGTCGACCGGAAAAGGACTTTGCATGGAGTAGAGATAAGGCTGGGATGATCTGAATCTGAGGTTAAATCAGCAGGCTGCTCCTGCCTTTGCTGCCTCCTAATGTTTCTAGGGATAGTATTTGGGTTATCAACAATGATGGGTGGATTAGGGTCAGGATTTGCCCTAGTATGCCGTGGATTTTTCTTGGGAGCCAGCTTCTAACTGTTTTTTAGGATTTTATAGGAAGTTTTTTATATTTGCAAGGACTGGATAAAGATTTTGGAATGGCTATATATATTCCAAAGCTGAGATGAAGACTCACTGAAAAAGCTCTTCCCTAAAGCTGTCCATGTGATACAGAAACAGTTTTGAAGGCCTCCTGACTGATTTCAGGCTTGATTTGCAGCTTTGAGAGATGTATAGAAATTGGAAAATCCTAAGAAGTCCCCAGTGGAGTCGCCAATTATGTTAACACCCAGGTTGTTCCCTATGACTCCCAAGGGAATACGGCCGGGGTAACCACTAACCAATCTTTGGATCACAGTTCCTAGCCAAACTGTAATCAGAGAGGGCTCTCTCTTTATGATTTGTCTCTGTTTTGATGGTGTTTTAGGCTAGCTATTATGCTCAGGTTTTGGTTTATGTTTTGGTTGAAGGACTTCTTTCAGGGCTTAAGATGTAGTGTTCAGAGAGTAGTGTAACATTGGGCAATGGAGTCTAGAGGTGTGAAATGCTTTAAAATGTTGGAGCGATGATGTTTAAACTGCAGGGCCTATTGTGTATTTCAAACAAACAAATTTAAACTTAAGTGGTGATGCATGGTCAGCCAACAGAAAGCAATTAAGAATTCTCTATTAAGCTGGTGATGTGAAAGTGAAACATGTTGCACAGGAGCAAACTTGAATTCCTGAAACAAAGGTCACTGTGAAAGATATATTCTGAAAGTGCAGCAATTAAGAATTACACTTATCAAGATTATAGCTGAAGAAAAACATTCATTAACAACACAGATTGAACTCAGGGTATTGCATGAATAAGTCCTGAAGGTTATTCTTTTTCTTTGTTGTCAAACACTTAGAAATTAGAAACATATATGGATTTTAATAGATCGAAAATACATAACAAAGAGAGTTACAGAAACTTATTGTATTGTGAAATACACAGGAATCCAGCAGTTTTCAACAGACACCAGAACGCATTCAACACTTCAGAAATCCGAGAAATTCCATCACTTTCTTTATTAAACTCTGAAAGGATTACAGCATAAGAACTTCTTCAAGAGAAATCAACAACAACCCTGCAAGCTTGTGCGAGGGGCAAATATATACAAACAGTATTACAAAAATATCTCAGTGTTGAGTCATCTCAGAAATGAAATATCTTCACCAACTTTTCAAGATATTTAGATAAGAAAGTTATTACATCATTGAATACAAAGTAAATGCATCTTTATGTTTGTCAGAAGATATTTTGGCCTTTGGAGGCCACTGAGTCGGTTGGAGTGATCTGCATTAATGCTGAGAAATGCGCTTTTGGAGCTGCTCTGCTGTAGCTTCTCGGCCTGGACACCTGTAGCTTCCTACTTTGCTTCGTTGGCCGAAATTTCTGCTGAGTTGGCTCAGCTTTAATCTTTAATGCATGCTGATTCTTTTTAAACTGTCCTGTGTATGACAATTTTGCATTTTTGATGATCAAAATTTGTTGAATGGCATCCTGTTTATAAAATCGTCTGTATGGCCTTGGTCCACCATTCTAGTGTAGGTAGTTGATGCCTGAGAATTGCATCCATAGTCTCCTCTGCCTCTGTATACTTATAAAAATTGGGAGGCGCCTCAAACAGGTGTTTGATTTCATTCATTATAAAAAATAAATTTTCTACTCTGTTGTAGAGAGTCTGTCCTGTGGCTGGCCCTGTTTCCTCTGAGGTGCTGGGCTTCTCATTGATCTGACTTGTGGCAAATGTGTTAACCCTTTTGGCATACTGGTCATGTGTGAACAATCTCCCTGCGCTGTTCAGTAAGCTAGGGAGCCCTCTGTTTTCTAACACCTGAAACTTCTCCATAAACCTGTTCACCTCAGTCTGCATGTCCTGGGTTCTTCTTTCCAATGTCTGCACTAAGTTTCTCAGTGTGAGAACCCTCTTGATTAACTGAATGTGCTCAGTTCTGTTTGAAATCCCCATGGCAGCCAACTGAGTGCTTGTCCTATTGTTAAGCACATTGATCATCCTGGTGGCTATCTCAGGCATGTTGCTTAGAGCAGCTCTTGATCTCTGAATTTCAGTCTGTGCTTTTGGAATGAGGTCCAACTGCTCATGGATTGTTTCAATATATTGCCATTGCTCATTTATAGATTGGCCAATGTTAGCACAAGCACTATTTTAAGCTCAGCCACAACTTTATCTAATTTGAGCTCATTTTCTAGCTCTTTGATCCTATCTTTAAGGGCTTTTATTCCCTGCCCTTTTCTGCCACAGACTGCTTGGATTTATCATATCTTTCATTGACCTTGGCTAGTTTCTCCTAGGCCTCATTCATTCTGTCATTTGTGCTTCCAAGGCCTGGATCTCATTCCTCAGCTTTTGCATGTCCAGGCTTGGGGCCTCCTCTGCTGTTAGTGGTGCTGCTGAGGTGGATGTTGCTGCTTGTTCTGTCTGTTGAGGAGGAGGAACAGTAGGTGGAGCAGTTTCCTCAAGATTTATCACTTCAGGAGGAGGCTGGGAGGTCTGACCTTCTTCTCTTTGCTTCAAAGCTGCCTGTAATGCTGCCTGTGCAGCCTCTGATTCTCCCAGCTTTTCTTGTGTCTGGATTAACTGCTTATATAGAGACACCAGCAAGGTTGAGGCCTCTTGATCATGCCTCTGCTGGGAAACCTCATCTGTTTGAGGGTGGATTGTGGCTGGCATTTTGATCTTTTTCTTCAAAGAAGCCATGTCTGCATCCCTTAACTTCAATATCTCCTGGATGCCCTTGATATCTTTGGGATCATGCCCAATCTCAATAATTATATCTTCTAAGGACCTAATTCTGTTGTCCTTAGCCTGTGATGATGCCCTTTCCAACTCAAGTTGGGCAGCGGTATTATTAAGGCTATTTTCCAGCCTATAATTGTCCAATGTTTTGTCAGCCAAGGAGGCATAGACCATCTCACCTGTTTGCTTATGCAACTCAATTTTATCCATTGGGTGGATGTCTTTGGCAAGGACCTCAAGATTGGTCCTTATATAATCTGCATGAGACTGGGGCTGTGCTACAGCTGGCAAAAAATGACTCATGATCATTTTGCCTTCACTAACATCAAAGCAGACATCAGTATTTGCTGGTTAGTGGGAGCCATCTTCAGCAAATGATTATAGAGCTGTATTTTTATGGGCTCATTTCTTTTCTTTATGTCTATGAAATGTTGTTTGATGCTCAGTTCACCCTCCTCTGCTGGCTAGAGGAGCTGGCTTCTCCTCCCACAGTTCTGTTCTGTTCCTCTTGGAAGGAACTTGCAGATGCTTCCCTGCTAGGTGGGCCCATGCCCAGAGACTGCCCTGTTGGCATTTCCTCATCAGAGAGAGGGTTCAATCTCTGTCTTTTCTCACCATGACTTTCTGATGTGGTCAAGGGAGTCTTTCTGTTTTTTTGCTAGTATCCTCCTTTGTGGAGTTTGGAGGATTGATGCATCAACTGATGTTTCTTGCCTAGGAGGCACCGTATTTGTGCCTGCTGTTCTGTGGAAATTGGGGCCTCAACTGCCCCTTCTGTGT